>CM062818.1:365112795-365387788 GCA_031772625.1 Pinus tabuliformis | reverse complement strand
GGTGAGATCAAGGGGTCGTTCTCTGGTTCCTTACTTCCTTCATTCTTGTAGGGTTTTCCACTTCACGCAGCTCCAAACATCAAGGTAACAACATAACTCTCTTCTCGCACAATAACATTTTAATCCAAGTATTCAAGGACTTTACGTACTTACCTCGCGATCCTTTGAGAAAGCGTCACTCTGCCTCGCTGTAGCTAACCGAGGTGTCAATGCGAACTCAATAATGAATCCTCCTATAATTCGATCAAGCCAGTGATCAACGGTGGACACGATCTTATCCTCAGATGCTTCTAACCTTCATACTAATTCTAGGGTCCACATAATAGGATTATCCAGTTTCCACCTTCCTTGGCTATCTACTAGCTTCGCAATCCACTCGTACAAATCAGTAGGTAAAGACGCAAAGAAGATTTCATGGATCTTTGTGTATAGGTAGCAGTGTAACCACTCTTCGTTTGTCAATCATGGGTTCTTGTTCTCCTGCGTTGCGAACTCGTGAATTCTTCTGTCCAACTAGCCTTCGATTTCCTTCTTAGTTGGATTCCAATGATATGACATCAGACATCTCTATCCAGATTTCCGTCCCAGCAACAGAACCATTTGTTGGCTTGAGGGGGCCTGACATAGGTTTAGAGTTAATTAGCCAAACAAATCCCTACACTACTGGCCCTTTCGGCATCAGCCAACAGAGCACAGACTAAAGTCTCACCAGAAGTAGTATGGGGGGATGCTGGAAGCAAGTTTCTGCACCCTCGAGATGTCTGAGGTGTCGATTTAGTCCAACTAAGCCTACCTTCGTGCAGGTCGCTTCGCGCTCACTATTCTGACCTGCGAGACCATCGCGATCCATTAGAATTTCCCTTCATGTAGCCCTAACCAGGTGCTGAGATTCTTCCGCGCTGCTAAGGCAGCGACTTATGCTATTTCCCCAAGTTATACCGCGTATCCTACTTATCTTCTTACAATTGTTAGTTAACTTCACGTAAACATATACTTTATCTCACATTTACTTAATCATCATAGTTATATATGTTCGTGCACCATATAGACAACAAAAATGTAATTTATACCGAATATGTTCGATACAGAAAACAAGAAATAAATACACAAAATTGATATGAAAACTTCTCTTTACTAATGCTTCCTCGGTTACAGACTCGACTCACCCTTTGCACTCAGCTGCAGGGGTCTGCGCACTTAGCTACGGACTACTAGGCCTATGCACATTCAGTTGCAAAGCCTTCTCCTACTCTGTGACCCAAAGACTCGACCCTACACTTAGATCTTCCGCTATCCTTCTATTCCATTCTCAGATCCTATTGACTTATTTACAACTTAGGGCCTTGCTCTATTTATACAATCCCATGGTCCCATGAACCATGGGTAGATCTCTAAAGTCGACATTACATTACAAAATTGAGGGCGGACAACCCTATGACTCATTTGCAACTTCGCGGCCACAAATTGCAGAGTCTTTACATCAGATTTACATCTTTTGACCAAAATCTGGGCTTTAAGCCCCAAAACTTCCCTTGGGGGATCCCACGCCCAACATAGCCCACATCGGATACTTGAGATGAAGACACCAGAAGAGGCTGATTCCGGTAAGAGGCAAAATGTTGGTCACTTCAGGATTTTTGGGTCATCGATATATTGCCATGTGACCAATGGTACACGAAAGAAGCTTGAGCCGACAACAGAGTTGGGGATATTTTTGGGGTACACTGATACACCTCACAACTATCGGGTGTACTTGCTGACCAATAGGATGATAATGGTTTCTAGGGATGTCAGATTAAATGAGGAGAAGGTCATTCGAGTTTCCCTTGGGAGGGAGCTTGAGTTACATGCGGATGAAGAGATTTTAGCTCCTAAGGTTGAGGAGCCTTAGATTGATGTGGAGCAGCCACATGCAGAGGATTCAAGAGTGGAGACATCAACTCAGGCATAGTCTTCTAGAGAGGGAAGAAAGCACACCAGAGAGGCTAAGTGGGAGCACCCACTTCTCTATGCAGGCAGAGGAGGTCACCTAAGAGGTACATTGGGTACATGGATCTTATGGGAAAATGCGTTGTGATAAAGCCATCTTCCTTAGGAAGCAGTGCAACAACCGGTTTAGGTTGATGCCATTGTTGGCTTATATGGGCTTGACCCAGGTTCGAAAGAATTATTTAGCCAAACAAATCCCGCAGCTACCGACCCTTTCAGCAATAGCCCGCGAAGTGCGGACTGAGGTCTCACCCGAGGTAGTAGGCGAGGGTGTTGGAACCAGGTTTCCGCGCCTTGGGGATGTCTTGGATGTGGTTTGGGGCTCGCGTGTTGTTCTGCAGCCTCGCGCTACGCAAGATCCACGCAGATCGGAATACCCTTATCATACTTATTACAGATTGAATCACTTATTACTAGCTTGATCTAGTTAAAATGATCTTAAAGCAAACATTTATTACTTTTGTTACTTCTCGCATCAAAATTAATCCAGTTCACATGTATTCAACCGTAGCAATTGCAGAAATCATAATAGTTCATTTATCATAAAAGAGTAAAGTCACAACCAACACAGAATTCAAAAGAAACTTATCTTTATTATCAATCTTCAACAATACATCCAGATCCACTCTGCGCACTTAGTTGCAGGGGTCCGTGCACACAGCGGCGGACTTTCTAGGCCTCTGTGCACACAGCTGTAGAGCCTCTACCTTCTACCCTACTCCCTCGACTCGGACTTACAGACGCTTCAAGCTATTACCTTTAAGGACCCATTACATTCCATCTTTTAAAAGGACTACTTTCCCTCTTAGAGCCCCGCTCTATTTATACTTTCCCTTGGCCCACGATCCCTCCGCGGGCTGACTCTATTACTATTACTTTACATTATTTTTGGGCAGACTACCCTTTGACTCAAGCTACTATAGTTCATGCTCCATGCTTTCTCTAGAGTCTTTTACCCTACTATTACCCAAAATTTCGGGCTTCGCACCCCATACTCGTTCTGCAGGGCTTGCGCTACCCAACAATCCCCCAACACAATCATCGTGTCTCATCCTGAGTCACTTAGTTGGTGCGTCCATCTTTACGCAAAGGTCATTTAACAATTTCTCTGCGTCATGCGTGTCTCTTCAACAAATTCTGCGGCGGTCCGTTGTACTAGTGCCACTCGGGTCACTGATGTATCTGTGTCTAATGGGTTCGCTTGCTCAGAATCACAGACTGCCTGCATCTGTGCTATCTTGCCCTCCATCATTGTAGAAACGGTAAATGCTTCATCGATCCATGGCTGAATGCGGTCTTTAAGTTCTACCTCCTTTTGCCGTGCAATGTCCATTTGGGCCTTGAGAGCCTGAGCTTCCCTCATCTTAGCTAGCCGTTGTGTGATAGTGACCATTTGTGCCTCTCCGCGAGCTGTATCATAGGCCTGCTGCAACATGCGTACCTCAACTTTAACGCGCTGAACGGTGGGGTCCTCCTGTAGAGATGTAAATAGGCCAATAGACTGATCCAAAAGTCCTGAATATTCTCAGACCACGCTTCGCATGGTTTCCATGCTTTCTTGAATTTCCGCGTGACGATGTTCATCATCGGGCATAATCGGGCTTGGGTTGCTGTGCCTGGAGCCGAAGCTCTGCAATCTGTAGGGCAAGCTCTTCTTGTGCTTTTTCGGCCTCTTCCTGGACTGTGTGGACTTCTGTGGCCATGTGTTGAACCTTGGTCAGAGTTGGAAGATCCTCACGGATAGCTACCCTCAGAACTGTGCGGCATGCTTTTGTGACGACTTGTTCGACATTCCTATAACGCTCAACCCAAACATCATGCTGAAGATTGACCTCTTCAATCTCAGCTTTCTGCTCTCGTAAAGTGTGGAGGGCGCGACCTTCCCTAGTGCGGAGTTCACTAGTGAGCCCCTCCTATAATTGAAAAAGTATGCTACTAGGTAGAGTAGCCATATCTAAATCCCAAGTACCCTCATCATCAGGTCATGTAATAGCAGTAGCTAGCAATGTTACAGTGTTCGGTATGACCGTGCCCATCAGTGGCTCAATCATACCTATTTTGTTGGCGAGGTGAACCTTGCCCAGAGATTGTGCCTATAAAGTTTCCAACTGCTTCCGAATTTCCCCCAACACAGTTGTCTATTCTGTAAGTAGAGCAGGAAATGCAGGGCTTGTTGTGAATTCATTCTCCACCCCTGTTATTACTTTGGAAATTTTCCTGATACTTGGTGGGTCCTCCCACCGCGACCGTTTGACCTGTTCTCCGGGAGCCTGAGTGTCTGTCTCCTGTGCTGGTTCCAATTCCTGCGCTACCGAAGTCTCTTCAGCTAGTGGGTTCTGGGAAACCGCTTGTTGCAAAGTGAGCTGTTGTTCCTGTCATGCTTTTTCTACCAGATGCTGGAACCACTGCTGTTGTTCCTTCTCCTACTGTTTGGCAGCGAGTTGGTCTAGGATGGCCTTGTCCAGAGCGCGCCATTCGAGAGGCCATTTTGCCAAAACCCCATAGATTGCTTCGTCTGTTGCGATGAACGGAAGTGTGGTCCAAGATTGGTTCGGGTTCTTTCGCGCCCGGATGTACACATGATGCATGTTAGCTTTAAACTCAGCCATGCTTTGGAGATTATTGTAGATTGTGGGAGACATGCGCGGTCGGCGAGCAATCTAGATCCGTATTTGTTCTGCCATGGAGGTCCAAAATGCTCGAATTGTAGAAACCCTTGTCACGTCCCTTGTTGTGCATAGCGCCATAAACCATACGGCCTCAGGTAGGTCATCTGTAATGCTAGGGAACTGGCTATCCATTGGCAGCGCGCTTGTTACCAAAAATATTGACAGAAGCAACCAAGCATAATGAAATGTCTTACCTTTGTCCTGTGCTTCTCGGCAGTTGGTCAAGAACTCTGTGCATAAGAACTGTGCCCAATTAAACTGCACCCCCTGGGCACACTGCCCGGCCAGCGCAATGATAGAGGCAGGTACCTTGTCTGCATGACACTTCCTCATGAGTTTTCCCCCGAGGAGCTGTGTAGCCACTCGGATGGCCCGGTCGTTGATGCTAGCTATGACATATCCGCGCTTTCCTTTCACCAGCTTGTACCGCGTCTTCATTGTTTCGGCGAGGCTGACCTCGCTGCTAGTTCCTGCGGCGTTAGCGGGGTCATCTCCTTGCAGTGGTAGGTGCGTTATGCGGTGGATTAAGTCAGCTGTGATCGAAATCGGCTCTTCCAACCATAAGAATCCATCATGTACAAGACAAAGAAGTTGCTGGATCACAAAGGCCGTAATAGTCGCGCGGTGGTAGTGAGGTAGCCATCGGAGGTTGAGGATCCCGACCCTCTCTATACCCAGCAGCCACACCTGTGGTAACAATTTGTCTGTGGCCAATTCAGGGAACTTATCACTGTCGGCCAGATCCCAATCTTCAAATTTGAGGGTCGGAACGTGTCCCCACAGCAAGCCTTCAATCTTTATATCATCTGGAAGAAGTGGGGTCTGAAGTTCAGCTTTCGCTCCATCTAAGTCCTTTGGTATCTTTGTTGACCCTGTCCATGGAGACAGATATGGGGGAAATGACGAAATTTGGAATGCATCTACTTCATCCTCATCGATTTGGTCAAGGAGCTCCTGAAGAGCCTCGTCCTCTTCCTCGTTGTCTGTCGAAACAACTTTGCCCTGATCGGTTGTAGCTTGCTTGGTGAGCCACGATGAGGCTCGGACTGTGCGGGTCTTCTGTTTCATCTTCTTCCTTCGTGGTGTTCGTGCGGATTTTGGAACCTACTGTTCCCGGCTCGCGCCTGCTATCTCTTCCTGATTCAACTGCATTTCTTTGGCGAATCATGCTCAGGTTTTGGCCATAGGACGCATGGGTTGTTTTTTGGCTGGATGTATACTGATTGATCTTGGTATATAGGGCCAATGTGCCCGTATACTCCCGCAGTCATAAATTAAGACCGTCACTTTGAACAGCGTCATTCCATTGTGTTTCAGTATCATACCAACGTTCCCTCGAGTGATCTTAATGAATCCACCTCAGAACTTTCGTCTTAATGATTCGCCACCCGCTCCTTCCTATCATACCCTACCGTCTCTGTTATGGAAAGGAGTGCTAACAGTTATTTTTCGACTGGGCTGTGCGGTAGCGCAACCCATCACTCGTTGTTGCTATTGAGGAGACAGGGTAATGTAGGCAGAACTCAGTACGCCAGATCGACTCCCTATAGACTTTTTTATAGTCCCGCGCCCTCTTTCAGTTGCTTGGGGTTCTGAGACTGTGACCTTAATGACTAGTCAAGTTTCCACACCGTAGGTGTAGATCCGTACTATCCCTACCTCGTGCTGCAAGCATTGTCCGAGCGCTTGGTCAACCAGGGTTTTGCACCACGGATGTGTGTGCTGTCTTGATAGCCTGGTCCCCTCTGGGTTAGTTCTAGCAATATTCCGCGAGGGTCTGAGTCGCCTTAGGTGAAAAATGGCTGAGCTTCTATAAGCATTGCGGTGTGATATTCTCCTGAATTTAGTCCTTTCTACCATGCTTCGACCTCCGGATCGTACCTTAAGGGTGCTGTCAGCGTGGGGCCGATAGCTACCTGGCTTCTTTTGGTTTTTCTTCCATTGCCTAATGCAGAGCCATCTAGGTCATAGTACCCGCAGCCTCCAAGAAAGTCGTGTTAACGCAGCGCCATGATGTATGCCATCCCTTGGGTTTTTGTGGATCTTGTGGGCAGCTTCTGGTGATTTGTGTTGCTGCAGGTTGCTCTTCTTCGGTTGTCTAGCTATCGGTATTAACGTGTGTCCATGACCTCCACGCTTTAGTTTATGCTTAGCCACGCCTACCTCTTTTGTTGATGTCTGAGCTTTTCGGGATGCGAATACCTTCAGCACATTGGGTTTTGATTTCATCGAGACCACTGGTTCTCTGGCGACTTTTGCGAACAACGCGATAGCTCCTACTGCCACCGTTCTGTTATAATTCAATGTGGTTACTTCGTGCAGTCAATTTCGCCATCGTTCAACCTCTTCATCTCAATCTGATGTGCAAGAGCTATCGCAATCCCATGAGAATCGTCCATCCATAGTTGGGTTCACTCGGTCCCCATTTCGTGGGGTGAGTTAGTAGATGCAGTCTAGTTCCCTATCACTATAGTCATCGCACACTGGTTTAGTATAGCGGGCACCTTTAGCTGGATCCAAAGGAATGACTACTCAGAGTGCATTCTTTTCAAATATTATTTTCCACTTTTTGAGGTTGATGATTCCATTCATGTCTATTTCCTAGTCTATTCCTAGTAGTGCTGGATAGGGGTTACTGTCGTCCATGATTTCTATGACTTCAAAATCAGCGTGCGTGCGGGCACCATTGATATCTACGACAACCCCTTGCAATCTTCCCATCAGCAGGACCGTTTGTTGGTTTGCCAATCGCAATTGGATCAGGGACCATTGCAGTGTAGGCCTGCCCATGCATTCCTAGGTCTGTTTCGGTAGGACATTCACGTCGGAACCTAGATCTAAGATGACCTAGTCCATCTCGTAATCGCCAATCTAGGCGGTCAGCATCTCGTGTCCGGTGTGTAAGACATTTTTGCCCAATTTCTGGATTATGTGCAGTTCGTCTGCCCCCGCGCATCTAGCTATTAATTCTTGTAACCCTTTCACTGCATTGGCATCCCGCAGGAGCTTCATACAGGTTTCTAAAAGGGCAGTTACCAAGGCATTATCTTGTTGTAGGTCTGGTTGCTCCTTACTACCCGAAGTTGATGCTTTTGCAAAAATTTTCTTAGCCTCCAAAAAGGTTTCTTTTGCTTGCACCAAACCAAATTTTGGTTGTTTTGCGGGAGCCTTACGAACTCACATATCCTCTTTCGGCTTCTTCCCCTTATCTTCCTCAGTAGCTGCACCGCTTCTGAGCATTATGTTTATGTTGGGGCCTTCCGTGCAGGGTTCAGCCTTCATCATCTTGACATTCTGGGTGAGACTAGGTGGGAACACTCCTTTCTCCCTTAATTGCGCGAGCACCATGGGGCAATTAACTACATCATGATCAAATTGGTAGCATGACGGACAACAAGCTCTAGTAGGATTCATACAATCCCATGCGTAATGTCCCTGTCCACCACAATTATAACAGATCAACTGTCCACAGCCTCATCTAGGCCCCCATCCTCCATGCCCTCATCCGCGTATCGGGAATCCCCCTGCACAAATGGTGTGGCCAGGTCCTGTCCGCGTGTCGCTATTTGCATCCTATACATAGGGGGTCAATCCATCAACATCCGACAATCTCTTTCCTCATGACCCATTCTTTTGCAAAAGTTACAAAATATGTGTTGAGGAGGTTGTCGTATGTTTCGGCAATAGGTAGCAGCTGTCTGTCGCATGCTTTCCCCTTACCTGGAAAATCGTGCACCAAAGTGGGGAAATCGCACTTGTTCCCGTCTGTACCTCTGGTCGCAAGTTTGTTGGCCCCCCTGTTACCACAAAATTCACTGCAACTGGACAGTGATCCCTATTGTGTCCTTGGCTTCTAAACACCCTACACCATACTTGCTCCCAGACTTCTGGGCGCGGTGCCTGGTCTTGTTTTAACTTTTGTATTTCCAAACACAAATTTTGGACCTGCGCTTGGATTTGCTAAATTCCCAACCTTGGGTCCTGTACTGGGGTTTTGTGCAGCTGCATTGCTGCCTCCAACGCTTATGCTTGGATTGAGATCTTTTGCTATGACAAAGCCGATTTCAGATATGGCGTATGTTATGAGATGAACCAAGTGCAGTGTTGTGCATCCGTCAGGGTCATGTTGGCCTCACGAATAATTCTTTTTAACCTTTGATCTAGATCCCACGGGGTCTCACCAGGCATCATTGTGATCTCTTGGAATCCCACGATCGACTGTGATTCCGATTTTGGTCGGTTGAACTCCTTTTTTAATTCTGTGTGGATGTCCGCTATCCCCATCGTTGGGTTGATGCCTGAATACTTCATGTAACATGTTAGCGCTTGGTCCTACAGTGCGCTGACTAAGACTGATTTCTTGATATTATTATCCGTGATCTACTGTGCGTTCCATACTGAATTCAATACAAACCAAAACCTTTCCGGATCTTCACTTCCTGCTCCCTTGAGTATTGGTAACTGGATGGTGCTCGCCATTACTACCATCCTGATCCTTCGTCGCTCTTTCCTCTAGTGTCCTCGACTTTCACACCAGATACCCCTTAGGCAGATCCCGGTCTCGCTAACAAAACTATTTGTTGGCTTATATGGGCTTGACCCAGGTTCTGAAGAATTATTTAGCCAAACAAATCCCTCAGCTACCGGCCCTTTTGGAAACAGCTCGCGAAGCGTGGCTTGAGGTCTCACCTGAGGTAGCGGGGAGGGTTCTGGAACCAGGTTTCGGCACCCTGGGGATGTCTTGGATGTGGTTTGGGGCTCACACGCTGTTCTTCAGTCTCGCGCTATGCAAAATCTGCGCAGATCGGAATACCCTTATCGCACTTATTACAGATTGAATCACTCATTACTGGCTTGATCTAGTTAAAACGGTCTTAAAGCAAACATTTATTACATTTGGTTACTTCACGCATCAAAATTAATCCAGTTCGCATGTATTCAACCGTAGCAATTGCAGAAATCATAATAGTTCATTTATCATAAAATAGTAAAGTCACAGCCAATATAGAATTCAGAGGAAACTTATCTTTATTATCAATCTTCAAAAATACATCCACATCCACCCTGCGCACTCAGCTGCAGGGGTCCGTGCACACATTTGCGGACTTTCCAGGCCTCTGCACACACATCTGTAGAGCCTCTACCTTCTACCCTACTCCCTGGACTCAGACTTACAGATGCTTCAAGCTATTGCCTTTAAGGACCCATTACATTCCATCTTTTAAAAGAACTACTTTCCCTCTTAGAGCCCTGCTATATTTATACTTTCCCTTGGCTCGCGATCCCTCCACGGGTTGACTCTATTGCTATTTCTTTACATTATTTTTGGGTGGACTACCCTTTGACTCAACCTACTATAGTTAGCACTCTAGTGGAGTCTTTTACCCTAATATTACCCAAAATTCTAGGCTTCGCACCCCATACTCATTTCGTAGGGCTTGCACTACCCAATAGCCATGGTGGAGGAGTATGACTCCATAGTTCGTAACAATGTTTGGGATGTGGTCCTGAGACCAGAGGATAAATCAGTGGTGATCTCCCATTGGTTTTACAAAGTAAATAAAGTTGCAGATGGTTGTGTAGAGAAGAATAAGGCTAGATTTGTGGCCTGTGGCTTTTCACAGGTATAGGGGATTGACTATGATGAGACCTTGGCTCTTGTTGCAAGGTACTTGTTAGTCGGATCTATATTGGCACTATCAACATAGATGGGTTGGAAGATAGATCAAATGGATGTGAAGACAATCTTCCTTAATGGCATGATTGAGGAAGAGGTGTACATAGAGCAACCTGAAGGTTTTGAAACTTTTAACCGTGAGTCGAATGTATGTCGGCTCAAGATAGCGTTGTATGGGTTGAAGCAAGCACCCTATGCTTGGTACATGAGGATAGATAGCTACTTCATTAGGTTGGGCTTCACAAAGAGTGAAGCGAATGTGAATCTGTACCACATAGTTGTGGAAGGTAAGTTGTTGATCATTGTATTTTATGTTGATGATCTCATACTAATAGGTGATGATCAGTTGATCAATTCTAGCAAGGAGCACCTTGGAAGAGAGTTTGAGATGAAGGACATGGGGCTTATGCATTAATTTCTTGGCATGGAGGTATGGCAGGGAGATGGGGTGTTGTTTGTCTCTCAGGACAAGTATGCCAATGAGATACTCAGGAGATTCTGCAAGGAGAGCAACAAACCCATGGAGACTCCATTAACAAGTAATTGGAGGAAGGAGGATGCTACTTTAGGGGAAGTAGTGGAAGATATTGCTTACAAATAGCTTGTGGGTTCACTCATATACTTGGTGAACACATGACTGGATATGTTCTATGCAGTTGTTGGGAACAGGTGCCCCTAAGGACATTTTGGGGGCTAAAAGCCCATGTTTTGGGGAAATTTTGTAATAAAGTTGTAAAGTCTCTGCATTTTGTGGTCGCGGAGAGCCAAGGTGTCAAGAGTCATAAAGAGTTGTCTGTCCTTATTTTGTAAAATGTAAAGTTGGTTGTAAAGATCCACCCATGGTCTACAAACCATGGGTTGTTAAAAAGGAGCTAGGTAAGTAAGTTGTAGGTAGTCTTTAACAAAGAATGTAGTGAAGGGTCTTGGTAGAGGAGTCTAAGGATTTCAGGTCTTACCGTAGGTAGAGGCTCTGCAACTAAGTGCGCAAAGGCCTAAGGTGGAAGTTCGCAGCTGAGTGCGGAGAGGCCTAGGGTGGAAGTCTATAGCTGAGTGCGTGGACCCCTGCAGTTGTGTGCGCAGGGCAATTAGAGTTTGTATTAGTTTGAAGATATCAATAAAGAGAAGTATTCTACAAATTCTGTGTATTTATTTATTGTTAATGCATCTGGTTATATTGCATTTTGGGTTTAATTTGTAATGTTCATGTGATGCGCAAATGTATGTGATTGTATTGGTTAATTAAACACAAGTAAGAATATCAATTTACGCAGCGTTAATTGTGGTTGATTAACAAAATACGTAAACACTTAAGATAACTTGGGAACCTATATAGTCTGTTGTCATAGCTACGCGAAAGTACCTGGATCGTGGGTTAAAGCTGCACAAAGGTCAATCGTACACCTTCGCGGAGGTATAGAAGGGCGGAATAAAGGGAAAACTGATAGAGCCCTAAAAGATTAGTGACACGCGCGAAAGTAGGAACAGAAGTTATAAAGCGACATCACGACCATTTTAGGGTGCAGTAACTTGGTTCCAGCATCCCCCCATACTGATTCGAGTGAGACTTTGGTCCGCGCTCCGCAGGCTGATGTCAAAAGGGCTAGTAATGTAGGGATTTGTTTGGATAACTAATGCTGAACTTGGGTCAGGCCCCACAAAGCCAACAAATGGTTCCGTTGCTGGGACTAGAATCTGCATGAGAGATGTGTGATGTTGTATCACTGGAATCTAACTAAGAAAGAGGTCGAAGACTGGTTGGATCGGAAGATCCATGAATTCGCGACATAGGAGAACATAAATCCACAATTGATAAAGGAACAATGGCTGGATAGGTACCTGTATACAAAAATCCACAAGATCTTTTTCTATTCCTTTCCAGTTGAGTTATACAAGTGGATCGCGAAGCTAGCGGATATCTAAGGAAGGTGGAGAGTTGACGGTCCTATTGTCTAGACCCTAAACTTAGTACAGAGACTGGAAGCCTTTGAGGATAAGATCGCCTGCACTGTCGATCATTGGCTCGATTGCATCGTAGGAGGATTTGTGACTGAATTCACGGTCGATACCTCAGTTAGTTACAATGAGCCGGAGCAATGCTTTTTCAAAGGTCTGCGAGGTAAGTACTTGAAGTATTTAAATACTTGGATTAAGATGTTATTGTGCGAAAAATGGGTTATGAAACTACCTTGATGTTCGGAGCTATGCGAAGTGGAATGAATTACAGGAACGAAGGAAGAAAGGGTCCTGAATATAGCCCACTGATTTCACCCTCGTTGGGTGAGGAAGAGGGAGTAGCGCAAGCTTCTCTGCAAAGTGCAGTTCAGTTAATAAGACAGGGATTCCTGTGACTGCCACCTCCACCCACACCACCTCAAACTTCACCACTGTCACTTGTGACTTCGCCCATACCACCACCACCTCCATCGTAGTTAAACATGGCGAATTCAGTGAAGTTGCCTTTGTTTAAGGGCTTGGGAAATGAGGACCCAGACCAATTTTGGTTTTTCATGAACGTTGTATGGGAAGCTCAAGGTGTCACAGATGATCACATGAAGATGGTTAGTGCTTTGCAGGATTGCGCGCTAACTTGGTACATCAAGTGCTCTAATGATAACCCAAATGTTGGGTTGGCAGAGATCTAGACCGTGCTAAATAAAGAGTTCAATAGGCCTAAATCCGAGGCACAAATTGATTGTTGGGTTCAAGGAAATCACGATGAAACCAGGTGAGACACCTTGGGAATTGGATCAAAGATTGAAGTGTAAAATTTGCGAAGCCAATATGAACTTAACATACAGCACTGCGAATGGTTCGTGGCTTCGCTCCTACCTCACCTAAGGGTTGCACTGTCACAACAGAAGATTACGACTAAGGAAGAGGCCTTGGATATTGCCATAAGACTGCATGAAACGCCGATGCAAGATCCAAATCTGGGTGTTCATTAGATCCATGCGTAGTTGCAATATCTTTGCCTCGAAATGCAAAGTTTAAAGCAGGACATAACAGTTCGACCGGAGGCGCGCGAAGAAATATGGTGCTTGAAATGTAAAGGTCAGGGGCATGACAAAGACCACTGCTCGGTCTTTGCGAACTATATTACAGGAGGAGGACCGATGCCTTTGAGGCTGGAAGCCCAAGTAGGACCAAGCGCAAGGCTTGCGTTTTGGTGCGCTATATGTCAAGTAGCAGGAAAACATACGACAAGTAACTGTCATTTGCTGCAGAAGTTTGTACAAACATCGCGACAACTATTTTGCAACTTCTGTAGGTCGGTAGGGCATGATGAGTGCAACTGCGAAAGTTATGAATTGATGAATGCACACTATGCCCGTGAATGCACTAACTCGACGTGTCAATCGTGCAAATATTGTACTCAGTTTGATCATGAGACAGAGGACTATCCTACGCTGATAGCAAGGTTATGCGACAAAGGGGTGCTACCACCTCAACCGACTCATAACCTGTAGATGATGACGGTTGAGCCTTGTGAAGAGGATCTGAATGTGAATATAGTGCTCTGAAGTGGAATTGCAACAGGCGATGATAAGGGGAACAACCCAAAGACAATGCATGGGTTCGCAAAGCTCCGACGAAGGAGACTGAATTTGATTTGGAGTGTGCTCGCGAAAAGTTCATGGAAGCAAAGAAAAGCTTCGGGGAGTGGGGATAAGCCTGATAAGGAAATAGACCCTTATATGCTTTCGACCTTTCCAGAGACTTGCATGAAGCTGCTGCGCGATAGTAAGGCTGTGAACGAGTTATAGGAGCTTATAAATAGATGTTCCGGAAACTCTCCGGGAGAACCGCGTGTGGTACGAATGATTGGTAAGCATAAAGTAAGGACATGGTGTGATATGATACTGACCGCACAGAGAGGAGAATATGAAATGGATCAGGTTATTCTGGATCTAGGGTCAGACACGAATGTTTTACCAAAGCAGACTTGGTAGCGGATGGGTAGACTCGTGCTGCAGTGGTATCCGATTTAGTTAAGGATGGCAAATCAGTAGAAGATCATCGCCATGGGATGACTCCAAGGAGTAACTGTAAATATTGAAGGCGCGAGTGCATTGGCTAAATTTGAAGTAATAGAAATTGTGGATGACAACAACCCCTACCCTACGCTCCTTGGAATTGATTGGGCTACTAACATGAACGAGGTAATCAACCTAAAGAAGCAAAAAATTATATTTGAAAAGAAATCGCTTCGTGTAATAGTGCCCTAGATCCTGCTGAAGGATCTCGCTATACTGAACCAATCCGCAATTATGAGAGTGATGATGATTTGGACTGCATATATAAGATAACAATGCGAGACCAAGATTGGGTGAATCCAACAAAAGATGGACGGATTGCATGGGATCGCAAGAGTTCCTACACCTCAGACTCTGATGAAGAATTAGAGTGCTGGCAGAATCGACTACATGAAGTAACCACGCTGAGTTGTAACATGATGACTCGGTTGCTGCGTTGTGTATCGTAAGAGGTAAGAAATCTGCCCACTTATGATGGCTTGAATGGTGTAGATGTATTTTTGGATGCATTTGAGAGGGAAGTACCAGAGAAGTAGCGCTTCCAGGCTCTAGACTGGACACTGCACGCTACGGCTGCAAGATTGTGGGGTACGCAGAAGGGTAGTTTTGACGATTAGCGCGAGTGTAGAAGGATGATGTGAACACGCTTTGGGAAGCCGAAGGTACGGATGACAAACAAATATGATGAGAAGGATGATCTGTGCGCACACTTGGCCAAATGGGCTAAGGCTTATGGAGCGAAGCCCCAACCTGAATGGGTGCACTTGTTCTGTCACACCTTGGATGTCATCCAAATGAACTGGTACTTAGAGATAGACCTCTGTCATGTTACAAGTGAATGGGATATTCTACGTGAAGGATTCATAATGACGTTCATCTTTGAAGACGGGTTTGACTGTATTGATGAAGCGCTACAAGAAGTTAAAGCAACAATCTTTAGGATACCGCAGGATCCTGTGGATCTGATTCAACCCGATTGGACTACTTAATTGAGCCATATGCTGGAATGCTAATGTGACTGCTAAAGAAGAAGATGAGGATCCATGAAAGGTTAATATCATTGAAACCAAGGGTCACCACGAGGTCTAGGGACTGCAGATTGAGAATCCTGATATAACCACACCACTGAAAATGAAATAGGTAAATGTTGGTATGGAGGCGAAGCCCAAATTTGCGAAGATTGGAGATTACTGGGATGACACGACAGTAGATAAGGTCACTGAATTGCTCAACCAGGATTTGTTCCCTACCAAGTTTATGGAGCTAATGGGGGTAACAGGAGACCTCGACATTATGAAGATCATGTTAAAACTTGACGCGAAGCCGGTTAAGTAAAGACTTTACTGTCTCAATCCGAAGTATAAGGAGAAGGTCCGCTTAATCTAGACAAGATGCTCGTGATAGGCATCATTGAGCCCATAGAAGAATTTGATTGGGTAAGCCCAATGGTGGTATAAGAAAAGAAGCAGAAGGATGAAATAAGGATATGTGTAGATCTTAGGATGTTGAATGATGCTTGCGTACATGATCCTTTCCTGACTCCATTCATTGGTAAGGTATTGGATAATGTAGGTGGCCAGGAAGCGTACTCCTTCACTGATGGGTTCTCTGGGTACCATCAGATCAAAATCACACCTGAGGATAGAAGCAAGACGACCTTCACGATTGAGTGGGGATGTTTTCAGTACACTGTAATGCCTTTTGGATTGAAGAATGCACCTACGATTTTTTCGCGCGTAGTCATTGCTACATTCAAAGAATTCATTCATAAGTTTCTGGAGGTGTACTTTGATGACTGGACTATGTTTGGATTGGTAAAATGCCATGTGGCAAGTTTTCACCTGATGCTAGATACTTGTCGAAGGTACCAGATTGCGCTCAATCTGAAGAAATGCCTGTTTTATGTTCCTTTTAGGACTCTGCTAGGTCATGTGGTTTGTAGACAAGGACTGATGATAGATCCCACGAAGATCACAGTGATACTTAACTTGGAGGCACCGAGGAGTGTGAAACAGCTGCGCACAACCCTAGGACATACTAGGTATTACAGAAAGTTTATCAAGAGCTATGCCCAGATCACCACGCCTATGGAGAAGTTGTTGAAAAAGGATGTCACGTTCTACTAGAATGAGGACTGCCAAAAGAGCTTGGATGTATTGAAAGGAAAAATGGTCACCCCGCCGATTTTAGTCTTCCTAGATTGGAAAAAGGAGTTTCATGTACATGTAGACGGGTCATGTATAGCACTGGGAGCAGTACTAACATAAGCTAGAGGAGGAGAATTAGACCTTCCTATAGCATTCACAAGCAGGAGGTTATCCAAGGCTAAGAACAACCATTCCACCACCAGGTGCAAAGGGTTAGCCATGGTATACGTGCTCCAGAAGTTTAGACACTATTTGCTGGGTGGATATTTTAAGATGTATACAAATCATTCTGCATTGAAATGCCTGGTCAATAATCCTGTGTTGGGGGGGATAATCTGTAGGTGGTTGTTATTGTTCCAGGAGTATGATTTTTAGGTCATTGTGAAGCCTGAACGACTGAATGCGGGACCAGACCATCTGTCCCACATCGAAACAGGGGAAGAGCCCAGTAATTTGGAGGAGGGATTTCCTGACATGTAGCTATTTGCAGTGCACGTCGCGGACGATCACTTTGAAGATATCATACACTTCCTAACGATAGGAACCACCCCAGAAGGCTACGTTGTCCAGCAAAAGAAGGAATTAGTGGTACGCACAACAGACTTTTCTATCACTACCAAACATCTGTACAAAATGGGATCTGATGAAGTATTACAACGAAATGTATCGAAATTTGAAAGAAGCAGTATCCTCGCGGACGCTCACGGGGGCACCGCGGGAGGCCATTATGCAGGAAGAGCGACTGTGTTGAAGATTCTATGTGCAGTGTTGTGGTGGCCAACCCTCCATCAGGATTCGAAAGCTTACTGCAAGGTGTGTGATGTGTGTCAAAGGACTGGTAGGCCATCGCGGAGAGATGAGCTACCTCTGAATCCATAGATGATGTTACAACCTTTTGAGAAATTGGTGATAGATTTTTTGGGGCCCATTCAGCCCCAAAGGAAGAAGACGGGAGCGGAGTACATTATCATCGCGACTGAGTTATTGACTCGATGGACAGAGGCACAACCTGTGAATGATTCCACGGGCGCGACTTCTACGAAGTTCCTCTTTGAGTATGTACTGACGCGATTTGGGTGTACAAAGATTTTGATGAGTGATCGTGGTACGTACTTTATGAATGAAACGATCAACGTGCTGATGGAGGAATTTCATGTATTTCACCAAAAAAGCATGCCTTACCGCCCACAGGCTAATGGGACGGTGGAAGCATTCAATAAAGTGCTAGAGAATGCATTGACCAAGGTTTGCAACACTTAGCGAAGTGATTGGGACCTGCCCATACCTGCAATACTATGGGCCTATCAGACGACATGTAAAAAGTTGATTGGACAAACACCCTTTAGGTTTGTATATGGTGTTGAAGTAGTGATGCCCATGGAATACATTGTGCCTAGTCTGGGCATAGCGGCCCTCATGGGTATGGCGGATCGCAGAGACCTAGAAGAGAGGCTCGCGCAACTTGCTGAACTTGAGGAAGAGAGATTTCTAGTTGAATTTCACTAACATGTCCAAAATCAGTGCAAAAAAGCATGGCATGATCGACACAGTAACCTGCGCACCTTTAAGGTAAATGATCTGGTTTTGCTATATGATAGTAAGTTTGGTAAATTTCAAAGGAATTTCAAAATGCACTAGCTAGGGTCCTATGTCATTAGGGAGATTACCAATGGCGAAGTAGTTTAGTTGGTTAAATTGAATGGAGATCCCTTCCTAGGAAAGGTGAATGGTAGCTGATTGAAGCCATACACTGGTTATCTGGCCAGGTGACTATATGAGGGTAGCATAGTCTTAACACTCTAGGCAGTTGAAAGGAGGCGCAGGACTATAAACTACACTTCTCGTGTTGGGGAACTACGGGACTGGAGGATTGTGCGGGACGAGGAAATGTCACAGGGTTCATGACAATGCGAAGGGAGCTACACTACCTAGGGATAAATCACATAGGTCAGCCAGAAAGTGACCGTTAAAGTCATTGTTCATGATTTGACGGTAGAAATGCGGTCAAATGGAGCGGGTTGCCGACATGTAAGACAAACTTTATGGGTAAGATCCTTGGAAATCTACTGCCAATTCTGCTTTAATGAACCGAACGTGGGGGGAACGTTCGGATTTGAATTCAAAATTCCCTATAAATTACAGGTGGTGGCCCAACAAAAAACACTTGGCATTTTACAATTGAGATGTTGAGCTCTCAGACGCACATGAACCATGAAAAATTCGAAGCTTTGTTAGCAAGTTCAGTATTTGAGACAATGTCAAAGGAGACACAGGATTTGTTGCATAGCATCATGTCAACACCCGCAGAAGCTAATGGACACCATATCAATGACAGTCGAGCGGGCTGTGCCAGAGGTTGTTAGGGAGGCAAAGGGAGTTGCTCTAGAGGTTGCAAAAGTATTAGATGAAGTTCCAAAATCACCACGGATGCTTAGATCGAAGTTGACCCCAACGAAGGAGAGTGCAAAGGATAAAAAGGGCAAGCAGGCTACGATACTGGTGCGCACGTCATCGAGAAGAAACCCACTCATGGATAATCCCATTGCATAGGAAAAGGGAAAATCCATTAACCTGGAGTCAGAGGAGGAAGAAATTGAGGACATCCCGATGGATGATGAGGACTTGGGGGTAGAAGTGGAGGAAGTTGAAGTCTAGGGTGCTGACCCTATCACTAAGTTGCCCGAGTACGTCCCTCCGCGCAAGGGCAAGACCAAGGTGCCAAAGGACATTGATGAGAGCAAGGTCACCTTGCAAACTCCTCTACTGCTAAACGAGATTGACTTTGAAGGACTGCGCTTAGGGTGGGTTCTTCTATTGGAACTGGAATATTGGGACTTAGCTGACCATGAGAAGTTCCCGCACTAAGCGACAAAACAACTAATGTTTCACATTATTGACACAACCACCGGGATGACTACATTGGAACCATAGAAGTGGCTCAGGGGAGTAGACAAGGCATGTCTGCTCAACCTGCTATGGGTTCCGCACTACAATCGCACCCCCATTACAGTATTGGTCATCAAGCAACTACTATGCTTGGTGCATGATGGGTGTATGTGGCTATAGGAGCCAATACCCATCACCGACAGATTGATCCATAGGATCACACAACTGCCCTACATAGGGGAAAATCTGGTCATGATGTTTTGTGAAAAAGGTGGCGAGAAAACCCTCGCAGAGGCCTTGAAGGAGAAATTCAAGCTCGTGAAGAAGCCGCGAGGTTGTGCCATCTCGAGTATCTGCGACCTTGCGGTCAAGGTGGTCACACAGATTTTGGCAGGAAAGTTTATGAGGAAGGTTTCATAGATGAAGTGTCAGCACCAGTCATTGCTCTTGCAGCCCAATGCATCGAAGGAGTTCAGTTTAATTGGGCACGTTATCTTTGCGATGAGTTCCTTGCGAACTTCTGTGAGGCACAGGAGCTCAACAAGACCTTCCACTATGCATGGCTCTTGGTGACTATTGTGCTGGTAGCCTGGTATCTGCCAGAAGATAATCAATTCCCCTCGGTCGTGCCGGACTTGCTAGAAGCAGTGAAGTATGCTTCACTGTGGGCGACCAAGGATGCTCAACGCATCAAGGATAGCAAGATCCTTTGAATCTTGATGGAAATGGACATTTGCATGGATATCAATTGCAAATCATGGTTGTCGCCTACTGTGTTTTCCAAACTACAGGGGTACACGGAGTTCAAGGCAGACTTTCGTTGTGTTTCGATCAGGGCATGGAAGGACCCTGCGCAAACATGATATGACTTGCCTTACTTAGCAACGGACGATGCAATTGATGTAGTAGTTGATCGCTAGCCAGTAGAGTGGCACACTACCTCAGACTTGGCGATGGGGAGAAAATCCGCCGCACAACGCAAAAAGGAGGAGGCCAAGCTCAAGATGGTGTAGCTGGTTGGGAAGAGGAAGAAGGAGACTATTGACAAGGCCTAGGCGGAGCGCGATGCTGCGCAACAGATGGAAAAGAAAACAGGCAAAACAAACTGTGGCTCTGACAAAGGGGCGAGGTCACCTTTGCCCGAAATAGAGGAAGAAATGGACGAGCAAACAAAGCAGCAGGGAGCGGACCCGCAAACGACGTCGGACCACATCAAGTGTCCAAGGGAACAAGAAAAAGGAGGGTTGAGGAAGAAATCTAGTGTCAGTAAGGCATCGCTAGACCCAATCACCCTTACAGAGGGAGATTTGCATGACAATGGAGACACGGTGCAAGATGTCACCGCGGAGGCACTACAACAGTTCGAGCAACAACAACAGTTACTATTGGGGGCCATCTAGATAGGTCTGCAGGAGCTATAGACCCGTGCATCATAGGCTGGCACAGTGTCTACCAGCCTCACTATCGGTACTTCTGAAGCTACTGAGATGTTGGGAGCGAAGGTCTACCGAGTGATAGTGCTACCGGATGGAACACTGACCACAGAAAATGAGGCTTATAGGCCCACTATCAGTGCCCTCAAGGAAGTGGGATTGAACCTGGTAGCGCTCCTTGGTGAGGTGCTCCACCTACTGTAGGATGGAGTGATCCCAGAGCTGGGGGCCCACGAACACCGTGCTTTGCAGGTGATCAGTGAGCAATAGATTAATAATGAACAATTGGCCAAAAGTAACTAACCGAAACAAGTGCATAGTTCAGGTCATGGAGGAGGCATGCCGAATGGTCGTGGAGTTAGCCATTCTTGAGGAAGAACCGATCGAGATGCGTGTTCGCAAGCTTGTTACACGGGTACGCGATGCTTGCATAGAGTTGGCTAGGGTTCAGCTGGAGCTAAACCTACAAATTACAGATTTATAGTTGAAAGCCCAACCTTCAACTCCGCTAGAGGTAAAGGAGTAGCGTGCAACTACTGTCACAGAGGCGATAACAACATAGATAGTGTATCAGTAGATTGCACACAACTTTTTGAACAGTTGTTTGAGGTCTTGACGAGCCTGTAGGAGGACCTTAATGTACAACGGTTGGAGACAAAATCTTGAGAACTGCAGCAGCGTTATGACGATGTAAAAGGTACAGCGCGAACCTTCGCTCTCACATAGGGACTGGTGAAGCTGCAAGAGGCCAAGCAATTGAAAGAATAGGTAGATGCAACGCAGCACAAGGAGGAAGTGTTGAAGGAGCGCTTGAAGCCCTGGTTGGATGAGTCTTATTCAGTCATGGCCTCTATTGAAGGCAAGCTTACTCATCTGCAAGCAACTCAGCAAAAGCTTCAGGCTGATAGTTCATGACCAACGACCGAGCCGTTGGTTAAAGAAGCGAAGTAAGCGGCTGCACAGTGCACCGCTGAGGTTGCCGTCACAGAGGTCGAGTTGGGAGGTCTTCACGCCAAGATCTCTACATCTACAAAGTGACTCGACGACGAGTCAACATGTTTGTGTAGGGGGCCTATTGGGAACGGGTTCCCCCGAGGATAGTTTTGGGGCTAAAAGCCCATGTTTAGGGACAAAAGTTGTAAAGTCTCCAGATTTTGTGGTCGCGCAGCACAAAGGTGTCAAGAGTCATAAAGGGTTGGCTGCCATTATTTTGTAAAATGTAAAGCCGGTTTTAAAGATCGATTGTATAAAAAGGAGCTAAGTAAGTATGCTTTAGGTAGTCTTTAGTGAAGAATGAAGTGAAGAGTCTTGTTAGAGGAGTCTAAGGATTTCGAGTCTTAGCGTAGGTAGAGGCTCTAAAGCTGAGTGCGCAGAGGCCTAAGGTGGAAGTCCGCAACTGAGTGTGCAGACCCCTGCAGCTGTGTGCAAAGGGCGATTAGAGTCTATATTAGTCTGAAGATATCAATAAAGAGAAGTATTCTGCAAATTCTGTGTATTTATTTGTTGTTAATGCATTTGTTGATATTACGTTTTGGGTTTAATTTGCAATGTTCATGTGATGTGCGAATGTATGTGACTGTATTGGTTAATTAAACACAAGTAAGAATATTAGCTTATGCGGCATTAACTGTGGTTGATTAGCAAGATAAGTAAACACTTAAGATAACTTGGGAACCTATATAGTCTGCTGTCATAGTTGCGCGGAAGTACCTGGACCGCTGTTAAAGCTATGCGAAGGTCAATCGTACACCTTCACGGAGGTACTAAAGGGTGGAATAAAGGGAAAACTGACATAGCCCTAAAAGCTTAGTGACATGCGCGAAAGTAGGAACATAAGGTATACACCGACATCGACGACCATCTTAGGGTGTGAAATATTGGTTCCAGCATCCCCCCATATTGCTTCGGGTGAGACTTTGGTCCGCGCTCCACGGGCTGATGCCGAAAGGGCTAGTAGTGTAGGGATTTTTTTGGCTAACTAACATTGAACCTGGGTCAGGCCCCACAAAGCCAACAAAAGTTAACCAGATTAGTCAAGGGATGGTTAGGCCTACCAAGTTATATTGGAAGGCGACAAAGCAAGTGTTGAGATACCTCAAGGGCACTTCTTAGTATGGATTACAGTATAGATGGACAGAGGGAGTGAAGCTTCAAGGCTTCACTACTGCAGATTTGGTAGGGAGTCTATCCGACCAGAAAAGCACATCAAGAGGGATCTTCAGTATTGGGTTAGTGATAATTTCTTGGTACAGTAGGAAACAAAGATCGGTTGCACTCAGTTCAGCAGCGGTAGAATACATGGCTGTGAGTCAGGCAGTATGTAAGGGCATTTGGATAAGGAAGATCCTAGTTAGTTAGTTTGAACAACAGATGGATCCAATTGTGATTTACTGCGATAATTAGAGTTGTATGAAACTCTTTGAAAGTCAAGTTTTTCATGATAGGTCCAAGCATATTGATGTCCTATATCATCATCTCAGAGATTGTGTATTGAGGCAGATTATGTTGTTAGAGTACATTCCCACGAAGGATCAAGATGATGACATTTTGACAAAGGCATTGTCAAGGTGTAAATTCAAGTTTCACAGAGACAAGATCGGGGTAGCTGATAATCCCTTTCTTGTCGAGAGGGAGTGTTGAGAAATGGCAACAAGAAATTTCAGTTTAATTTTTCCTTGAATTAAACTAAGAATTAAAATCGAATCCTATTCTCATAGAACTTGTAAATAGTTAATTAATTTTAATTAAATTAATTAGCTTAGGAATTTCAAGTTGGAAGTCTTTCTGTAGTCATATATATGTTCTCCCTAAGTTTTAGGGGTCCAGTATGAGTTTAAATTGATTTGGAAATTAGATCACTCAATTTATTGAGTTAAGTTTAGTTAAACTAGTTCTAAATTATTTTTGGAACTAATAGAGGACTAACATTCAGTTGGTGCACTAATGCATCCACTAGTGCTACTCCAATTAACTGAAGATACCCTCATCAGAAACTCATGCATGTCGATTTTGAGAAAGACCCAGTTGAAACTAGAGTGCAGGGAAATTGTACTATCAAGGGTATTATTTACTGGAGTGTAAATATCATGTATGCATCAGAGATTGATCCTATGTTTGGATTGCACAATTATGGAAGCATGAATTCCCTTTAATTATAGGCTATTCATCCTAGAAATTACGCAAGAGATTAGGAGCTTGGAGAGTTGCAGAATTGGCTAAGTGTTGGCCAAGAGCTAGCTTGTGAGCTAAGAGAGTTGAGCATACATGTGTAGAATTGTTCTAGTGAGAACAAGCTTTGTATTTTCTCTCATATTTATGATATATGCAATACAAATAGAGGGGTTTTGAGCAGTGGCTTCCCCATATACATCTTATGTTATGTGCCATTGATTTATCTTCTTCTTGTTCGTATTATTTTCATAGATCTAATGGCTTCTGCTGGTTGAAAGTAGAAGTAGATTCTTGTCTTGTGCTTTAGTATATCACGTGAGCTTGTGAATCTACATGATTTTCTACACATACAGGGAGAACATGGGGGATCTAAGGTTGAATGAGACTTGATGGATATAGTGCCTAGGAAAGGTGCATTCACTTGGTCCAATGGAATAATAGGGAAACACAATATAGAAACCAAACTTTACATATTTTTAATATCAAGAAATCTACTATTAGACAATATCAACATAAGATTTGAGATAATACAAAATTGAACTTGATATCATAAGTTCATATCTTTATCTCTCACTGAGAAAGAGCATATGGGTACAATCCTCTTCAAATTCAACCCTCTATGGTTGGAAGATGAGAGAGAAATGGAAGTAGTACAAAGACAATGGGGCAATTATGTTGGAGGGTCTCCATCTATGTGCTAGAAACAAAACTAAAAATGGTGAAAAAATCATTAAAATATTTGGCAAAAGATCACTATGCAAAACTATTCTAGAAAGATCAGACTTAAAACAACAGTTAGAGGAGCTTTACCAACAAATGGAAAGTAACCCTAATTAAGCACAACACATGTCTCTAGAAAAATAGCTTACAACTAAAATTCAAAATAATTAATAGGAGAGAAGAATAAAAATGGGGGTTAAAATAAAGAAGTCGTTGGCTTAAATTCGAAGACAGAAACACAAAATACTTCCACAAACAAGCCAAAGAAAGAGAAATGAAAAACATGATAAAGGTTATTCAATTTTTTGAAGGGAAAATAGTCAAGGGATATGAGGAATTAAAGCAAGTTGTAAAACCCTCCTCCCATATCTACCCAGGTAACCAGCCAACCGGGGTAAATATGCGATGAGAGCCTACTATAATGGGACTCAACCTCCTAGGTGACCTTAATGAAGTGGAACTGGCAAAAACACGCCATACAGACTTCCACATCAACAACATAACTCCCAGGAGCCATCATAACCACTTAGGTAACCAACCCCTGAGACCAACTAAGGTTTTAGACCATTAAACCCTCAGAAGCTCCCTTGATATGGGCATGCATGCGTCCAGGATACTCTAAACACTCCCACAACATGGGTATGCATGCGTACAAGGAATTTTCTCCTCAGACTTGTCCCTGTGTCTCTGGGGTTTGTGCCATTTTTTCAGGCCCAGAGCCCAAGTCACTACCAATAACTCAATGAAACTTTTATAACTGAAAGATAACAACCGAATAATTATATAAATGAAATTACTTGAACAAGGACTTGAATTGACCCCTACTAGCCATGACAGGCATTTCGTCAAACATGTCACAAATATGTAATCTACATGTTTATACTTATATGAGAATCACTAAGAAGCACTATTCTCTTATATCATTAGCTGCATTATAATCTATTAGGTCATAGATAAATTGTTCATTCATTTACAAATCAAAACATGAAGAGAGCCATACATTATCACTGTCATAATACATGCTCATCATAATAACAACACAAATATCAAGGATACATCAACCATAAAATCCACATATAAACCAATACATTTACACATAAGATACTACGGAGAGAAACTCTTATTAATGAATGCAAAAGCCAACCTGGTATGGGACTACCACATTCCACCTGACCATAGATTGGTCGAGCAAATTCTCCTTCATCCAATCACCCTCGTGCCATATTCCAAGCTTGAATGTGGGACTCAAACCAAAAGAACGAACTAGGGCATCCCGAGGCTATACCACCTCACCCTCATCAATAGAAACCAGACTTTATCACAATCCACATCGGATCACTAGGCCAAAAAAAAAAACATGTAATAACAAGATTTATCATGATCTCCAGTAGATCACTAGGCGAAAACAAACGTGGATGCCACTGAATTTCTCCACCCACACTGTGAGGAATCTTCTTGTCTCCTATTCTATCAGGCTTTACCACAATCCACACCGAATCACTAGGCCCTAAATCGAGACCCACTCTCTAGGCTTTACCGCATATCCCATCCCGGGTTTACTAGGCATAACGAAGAGAATCCACCTCTAGGATTTATCGTATATTTCGCCATTCACCGATCGAGGATTACTAGGTCCATTGAGGCAACACAAAATCTGGCTTTACCAGAACCCACAGTCTGGTTCAGGGGTTACTAGGCCACATGTTCTATTATTCAGAGATCCACCTGTCTCAGGTTCGAATCCATTCGACAACCTAGCTCAATCAAAACATGAGAACCCCATCACACCATAGATATCCGTAAATGGAAAGGCTAGGCTGAAAACATTGTCATGCTTGGAAAAACCCATGCCATAACAACAAAGAACCACATGTAACGCCTTGCATACCAAATCTAGCAAGGAAATCGAACATGCAAATCGACACCTGCAAAGAATCCCATTGTAGCTGCTTTATCCTGCTCTTTCTTGCTTGCTCCTTCCTTCCCCTTGCCTTCTTTGCCTTTCTTGATGCAATGCCAACGTGCTCCAAGAAAAAGTGTCCAACAGTGAGAGAGAGAAAGAAAAATGAGAGAGCTCCAAAAAAAAAAAACTCTGAATTGATCCTCAGAAGCCTTTTTATCAATGATGCTTATATTTTCTTCATTTTCCATTATTTTCCTTCAATTTCCTCCTCATATGCAACTTGTGACCTTTCACCCTCCTTTTCTCCTAATTTCCATTATTTTCATAAATAAATGTGCAAAAAATGTCATTTTGCCTTTCCAAAGCCTTTGCCATTGCCTTTTCCAATTCCCTTAGCCATGATAAACCGAATGAACATCTACTAGGATGTTTTACCCACCTTGCAGCTTGGAATACATGTCCCATGACCGTGGTCTTATATATTTTTACATGGATTTTTAACCAGGGTTGTTACACAAGCAAAAAACGAAAAGGAAAATGAAGATGCAATGCTAATTCAGGGTATGATTCAAATCAATGATCAAGTATGCAACAAACATCCTCCATAATGGCTCTCAGGTACACCTCCTCCAAGCTTCTCCAAAGCTCGCACCCTCTAGAAATATCAATAACCATCCACTGCAATCAATATTCAATATATATATGACTAGTACCAATTCTTCCAATGTCAAAATCCTCCTTTAAATATTAATAAACCCTCCACAACGATTAATTAAATCTTCATAACCTTAAATTACTCATTTTTCAGTCTCAAAAAATCATTTTCTGATTATTATAGGGATGAGCAACCCTCTAGTAATAACAATAAACATCCTCTATTATCAATATTCAGAGTTAAATATGGCCAATACTCACACTTTCTAGTGTCAAAACCCCCCTCTAAATTTTCATCGTCCCTCCTCACTGGCCAATGAAATCCCCACAATCTTAGATCACATTATTACAAACACAAGAAATCATATTATGAGAATTACAAGAATGAGTAGCGAGGAAGAAACAATCATTTAAAGGAAGGTTGTAGATGATGCTTATCGAGTTGATTATGGCAAGAATGATCAACATATTCCCAAAGAGTCAAATGTCAACAACATAAGGTTTTTCGATCACGATCTATTTACAAAAGATTTAGAGGCAAATTCTCTAATTGGAGGCATTACCAAGCTCCTTGTTCTAGAGGCAAAAGGCCATTATTGCGATGTCTCGCTCAAGAAGGACTCTTTGATAACTCTCAACAAAAATGGGACTACAATAATGCATGGTTAGATTGGTGTTATGTTGGTGTCCCCTTATGTAGCAATGTTGTTATGTGAGCTACCAATGACATGGGGCACCCATTCTCTCCCTCAAAGCTCACTAAGAGACATAAATCCTTCATCAACATCTAACAACATGGAAAGATTCACTTAGCCCAAGCAGTTTGGAAAAAGTTGGGCATTAAAGAAGAAGGTAGAAAGTGTTAGCTACATATACCAATAGGTTTCATTTTTCATGATTGGCAGGGGAAGTGCCAAATATCCTCTACTTTGGTGATGCAAAGATCTCATATTTTGTGGAAAACACATATCTACAGTTGTTTGATGCTGTCCTACTTCTGAATGGGTGATCCAAATGTCTAAACTGGGTCATGCCATATTTCAACTTTTGTTGCAGATTAGAGAAAGAAATCTGTCCAAACTGTTCAATCTTGCCAGATCAGTAGTTAGGTAGAGAATGAAGGTTCCCAACTGCCTAATCTGGGGCCTTGGAAGTAATAAGGCTAGCCTTAGATAGAAAATCAAAAGGAAATGCCAAAAGAAAAGAAAAGGGCACATGAGGGTTTGCAAGTCTAAGTGCACCCTCCCTGAAGTAACAAAAAATGCTAGGCTATAGAATGGGTAGGTAGATGGGGTTGCAGAAGCATGATTTCTTTCATATCACTGGCCTAAGCAGAGAAAACACATATTGGCCAGAGCACATCCACCTATCCAACATTTTGGTGATAGTAAAGTGAAGCATGTCCAATTTCCTAATCATTCCCCATCAAACTCCTTGCTAACATCCCATTATCACCTTGGTTCATAAGAGAAATCAAACTCATTTGTTGATACTTGTTGTATAGAAGAGCCACATTTCTTGTGTAAAAATCTTTTCATTTTGATCTACTCTCCTAACTAAGTTTGTTCCCTAAAAACTTAGTGTTTGCCTCCTCTCTTCCATATCTCCCATCCAATACTAACGACTAACTCTATTATTACTTAACTCCCTATCTTCCCCTTTTCCCTATTACTATATCACTATTGTGTATAAAAACCCCAAAAAATATGTATTCCCCCTTCCCCTAGGCAATATAGCCTTAAGTCCCAAAGGGTCGGAGCACAAAGGAGTTTTAGCGCTAAGGCAAAAGCGCGCTAAAGGGTCTATTTCGGGATTAAATCAACATCTGGTTGATTTAACAGCCCAAGCGCATTTCACCAACAAATACATGAAAACCCATTTGTTCTAAAAAACATTACAAAACCCACAAATCCACCATTGTCCTAAGTTTTGTACCTGGCGCGCCTTTCCACAAATATCATTTGTTTATTGTCCGCTCCCCGCCGTATTGTCCGATCACCTCCGCTCCCCATCGACCGTCGGATCAGGGCCCTCCCATCCGACAGCCCACAACAATATCAGACCACCCCCGATGCCTGTACGTTAGCGCCCGAAATCTGTCAGAGGGTGACGTCAGGGCTCGGACACACGTCACTCCTGGGTTGTATCGGGCGGCCTCCTGCCAAAACCGCGCCCGTACCTTAAGCGGTCCGATATTACCGCTTACCGCCCGCCCAATCAGCCCTACGTCACCTCCACGCCATTGCCGAGTCAGCACCACATCAGCGCCCGACCCACCATCGCCCCGAGCTGTCTGCCACGTCCCCCGTCCACCTGGACCACTCACAGACCGCCACGTCATCATTCCGTACCATGACCCCACCTATGACGTCATGCTGACGTCATCCGAGAAAAGCGCGCCAAAGGCCAAATTTCCTATATTTTCGCCCAAAATCACGTTTTTTCGCGTTTTTGTGAAAAAGACTGTTATGCCTCCTGCATGAATTTTTACGTCCTTCTCGCCGCCAACCTGCAAAAAATTGATTCAAAGCCGTGGCCGCCCAGAATTCAGCTTGGATAAGCTTCCACCCATCGCGCCGTGACCAGGTATTTACCGTTTCTTCCTGCACCTGGTTCAGTTCGTTCTTCGCTGTAAAAAAACGCCTAGAACTGCCATTTTCCCCTGAAACTCAAGCTTTTTTGTCTTGCTAGTGATTCAATTCCTCCCAAGACTGACCAATTGTGCCCCTTTTACACCAGAACTGCCCTGTTTTCAGTAAAAAACCTTTTTACCTCAATTCACCGCACAAAGCTGCATTTGCCCACATTCCCAAGTAAAAATCTGCTTGAAGAGCACCAAACACATGGAGACACCAGTGGCTCTAAACATTCCACCTTTAAATGCCCCCCAAAGAGAGCTAGAATGGCTGCCCCTGGCTGACTGAGACTACCAGATGGCAGAAGCAATCCCAGAGTACAACAAGTATCATATTCATTTAATCAATGAGCTAAAAGCTAAACATCTCAATGGAACTGATGTTCTAGGGATTTGGGACTCCAATTTGCCCATTTTCAATCTTCCTCAAGTCAATATCCTACCAGATTTAAGCCATCGATGCAGTGCCAACTATGACCCATGTCAAAGAGCTGTCCTCAGTCCCTCAGGCTCAGTTTTGTTCCATGTCACCCCTGAGGCTATAAATCAAATGCTGCACTTTCATACTACAAAGCCATTGACTCCTCTATCTATGATGGACTTGATAAAGCAAGGAGGCAAGCTGTCCAGTGCCCAAATCATAGAGATTAATCAACTATTCATTCAATCAGTCTCTCAAATTGTGAGGACTCCTCCTATTGGAAATGTATATCTCAATGAGTTGGGCAAAATGCTTGTGGATATGATCAGTTATGTCCTGGGATACAGATCAACTGAGGATGTTGATGAAACCATTCTGGCCATGATGTCTGTCTTCTCCCCTGGAAAGCCTCCTTCTGTTCACTATGATTATGCTACATACATTGCCAATAAAATTCATGAGCAATTGATGAATTTAGAGAGGGAAAGGATATTTAGATACACTTATTACATCTATCACTTGTTCCTATTTTATCAGCCTGATAGCTTCCCTATTAATCTCAAGAAGTTTGATGCTCAGGGAAACCAAAGGTCTGTGGTATTTTGGTCTTCAATCTTTGATCACATATCTTTTTCACCATATAGCTACTGTGAATTCATAGACCTTTTTATCCATCCAGCCATGTCCTTGCTGTTGAGTTCCCCTCCTCCAAGATTGATAGATGAGATGCAAAGAATCCTCCAGCTCTCAAAGGCCTACATCATTGGGGATTGGTACTTTTACCAACACCATACAGTGATCAGAATATATGGTTGTGAGTTAGCCCCATATAGGCTACCAAGATATGTCCCTATGAGACTTTTTGCTTTAGAATATTTTAGACAATTTGGAAATGCAGACATGATCCATTTCCACAGCAAAAATAAGAAGGTACAACTCAAAGTCAGAAACCAGATAGGCCCATTTATTTATAATAAAAGAGAAGAGGCATGGCAAGAAGAAGATAAGATCCTGCAACGCCTCGGGTTGCAAACCAGTTTCCTCTGGATACCCTATGATCCCAATCATTTCATTGGTCTTAGAAGGGTCAAATATAAGTTGGCTAGTTATGATCATGTCAGGTTGCCTCATATTGAAAAATATGCAAATCTGTTAAGATGGAAAGAGGGCACCTTAGAAGAGGCAAGTTCTAAAGAGGAAATAGCACAAAAAGAAGCAAAGAAACTTGAGAAGGAAGTTGACTTGGAATATTGTGGACAGGTTTCTTCTTCTTATCATACTCAACTTGGAGCAGCTGCCTCATCTTCTACAGCTCCCCAGCAAGCAGCTCAAACTATTCCTCAAGCAGCTAGCACAGATAAGGGAAAAGAAATGGAGCAGGAGCAAACACTCCCAACAACAGAACAACAGAAAGAACAGGCAGAACAACAAGAGGAAATGGCTGAGGCCCCTGTATCCATAGAGCAACAGGCTCAAGAAAGTGTGCCTCCAAGGCAGGAAACAGCAGTGGATACCTCGGTACTTCAAACCCCAATAAATGAAGAGAGAACTAGGAAGAGGGACAGACATCAAGAAACTCCCCTCACTACATCAGCAAGTCAACAAGGGAAGAAAAGGCAAAGATTGAACCCTTTTTCTCAAGAAGAGATGCCTATTGGACCATCCATGGGTATGGGCCCCCCTAGCATGGAAGCATCAGCCAGTTCATTCCAACAGGAACAAGAAAGACCACTTGGAGGAAAGGTAAGCTCCTCAAGCCAACAAAGAAGGGCAGAGTCTGGAATCAAGAAACAATTTATGGATATAAAAGCTAGGAATGAGCCAGTCAGAATCCAACTTTATAATCATTTGCTCAAGATGGCTCCCACTAATCAACAGAGGCTCATGTCAGCATATGACATTGCAGAAGGGAAGATGACTATGAGCCATTTTATGCCTACCATGCTGCAGCCACAGTCAGCTGCAGATTACATCAGAACCAACCTAGAGGTATTTGCAAAAGACATCCACCCAATGGACCAAATAGAGCTACATAAGCAAACAGGTGAGATGGTCTACTCTACTCTTGCAGATAAAACATTTCTAGCACACTATCTGCAAAATTCTCTCCATAATACTACTGCCCAACTAGAATTGGAGAAAGCTTCTTCTCAAGCCAAAGACAACAGGATTAGATCTTTGGAAGATATCATTATAGAGCTTGGGCATGACCCAAGTGATCCTAAAGCTGTGCAGGCGCTCATGAAGAAAAAGGATGAAGATATATCAGCTTTGAGGAAGATGGTCAAACTTCCAGCAACCCTTCACCCCCAAACAGAAGATGTTGCTCAGCAGAGAAAGGATCAAGATGTAGTGGCCATGCTGTTGACACTACACAAACAATTGGTAGAAACAGAAGGATGATTGATAGCAACAGAGGGTGCATTACAGGCAGCCCTGAAACAAAAAGGAGGAGAGCAGATACCTCAGCCCTCTCAGCCAGTAATTAACCTTGAGGAGCCTCCTCAAATTATAAGTCCTCCCACAGGACAAACACCAGAGGCAGGCCCTTCAGTAGCAGCACCAACAACAACATCAGGACAGACACCCAGCCTTGATATGAAAAATATGATGAAAGAACTTCAAGCTCTGGAGGCCCAGATGGCAGAATTAAATGAGGCCAAGGAAAAATTGGCTACACTTAATGAAAAATATGATAAATCAAAGCAAAGTGTAGCTGAAAAAACAAGAGAGGTAAGGGCTCTTGAGAAGAAAATAAAAGAACTGGAGAAAGAGCTCTCTCTTGATAAAGTTGTGGCTGAAATCAAGAAAGTCCTGTGGGCCAATATTGGTCAATCTATAACAGATCAATGGCAATATATTGAAACCATCCATGAGCATATAGATCTCATAGGCAGGGCCCAAAAAGAAAGTCAAAGAGCAAGGGCATCTCTAGGCAATATGCTTGAGATAGCCAATAGGTTGATCAATGTCCTTAACAATCGCACAGGCCCCCAGCTGGCAGCAATGGGTATCTCTAACAGAACTGATACCATTTTACTAGTAAAAAGGGTGCTCACTTTGAGAAATCATGTGCAAACATTGGATAGAAGGTGCCAGGAAATGCAGACAGAGGTGAACAAATTCATGGAGAAATTTACAACATTGCATAACAGAGGCCTTCCCAGCTTACTAACCAGTGCAGGAAGGTTACTATCTCATGAAAACTATGCCAAGAGGGTAAATACATATGCTACAAATCAGATCACTGCAGCATCAAGTGCCCCAGAGGAAACAGGGCCTGCATCTGGGCAGAGTCTCTATGACAAAATAGAGAATTTGTTTTTTATCATGAATGAGATTAGACATCTATTTGAAGTGCCTCCAAATTACTACAAATATACTGAGGCAGATGAAACCTTAGGCATAATTTTGAGACATCAGTTGCCTACTCAGGAATGGTGGACAAGCATGATACAGACATTGCTGTGAAGAAACAGATTTTTCACCAAATTTTTGTACATCAATTATAAGTCATCATGTTCAGAAAATTGATATATTCACTATGACTGGAGAGGAGTGGACAGAGCCAACTCAGCGAACAAATTTGGCCACTAAAGCAACACCGACAGATGCAGATGACGGGGCTGAGATAGTTGCAGCACGACAAAGCAATAAAGGGCTTATTACTCAGAATCAATACGAAGCACCTGGCAGACCCAGTTGCCCCAAAAGTCAAGAATTTCTGACAAACAGCAAGCAGTTGTTGTATATTCATTTAAGTAGCTTTTAATTTTGTAAAAAATATATTAGAAAGTTGGTAAGAGCAGTTATTGTGCAATAACTCACTGTTGAGATATTTCTATGATATTTTGTATATATGCACCCCCGCATAGCTTATTGGGGGTTGTTGTTGTGACTCATTTGTTCAAGAGAACTCGGCTGTATATCCTCTGAAAGATATAATACAAAGGAGCTGTTTGTTTCCAAAGGAATGAGTTTTCCTCGGACCTGATGTGATGAAAATATTGATTGCTGCAGGATTCTCGTGTTATGGCGTGATACAATAAGTGTTTTCTATCCGTATTTCTATTTCATTTTTTACTTAAGCTGTCTGTGATGTATGGTGATTAATCTTAGTAGAAAGGTAAAAGAATAGTTCAGGATTTGTCCATTAAAGACACCCTACACTCAATCCTTACTACTAAATATGTTTTCTTCAGGGTTAGCTGCAGCTATGGAATTCTTAAATGCTCCTATTTGCTCTAATCACATGATAAGTCTTTATTCAGTAATTCTCTTTTGCTGCTGAGTAGGATTTGTTCTTCATTTCGTGTTGCACTGTGAAAGAACTCTTGATTGCCTTTCCTGGTGTAATTTATACTGTCTCTTTTCTAAAAAATCAAAGTTTGTATCATGAATACCCACCTAGCCTTGCAGTGAACCTCTCTTTATCACAGATATCAAATGCTTTTCATTTCTGGACTCCACATGCCCAATGGACTGAAATTTCTTTGATGCTTGCATGCCCTTCTTTGAACAATAGCTGACAACCAAAATTCAAACAAAACTCTCACCTCATAACTAGCCTAAATTCTTCAAAAAACAAAGTTAAAACTAAAAGAGACAGCTCTCTCTGATTACAGGTAGGCTAGAACCTGTAATCCAAAGCTTGGTTAGTGGTTACCCCGGCTGTATTCCATCAGGAGTCAAAGGGAACAACCTGGGTGTTAACATAAATGACGACTCCGCTGGGGACCTGAATGAAGTTCATAAACCCCTGCCTGATTCTTAATACTGTAGATAAAGCCTGAGTGACAGCCAGATATCCTTAGAAACTGCCTCCGCTTTGCATTTGCAGGAGTATATAAAAGCTGCCTCAGTCAATCTTTATTCAGTCTTAAGTTCCATACGGTTGTGCTATACTTGATCAGTCCTTGTGAAACATCATTACTTCTTAGAAAATTCTCCTAAAGAAAATCACAGAAACTGGCTCCTAAGAAGAAAACTCGTTATACAAGATTTAACCCGGATCCAGATCCATCACCTGAGTTTCAAAATCCAAACTTGATTTCAAGAATCCTTAAGAAACAAAAATCGGAAGGGACTTTATCAGATTCAAGTTCTGAAACAGGTTTGCAAACTAATATTCCAACCCCTGCTAAGGTTTCTCTATATCCTCATACCACCGTTCCACACTCTCCTAGTTCTTCGTCCACTTCACAAGGTGTCCTTTCAACCCCTCCATCAACTACACATACCCCTCTCATCCCCTTTCCTCCACTTATCCCATTCGTTCCTATTATCCCTATTGTCCCACCAAACATGGCTAATAGATATGCTCCACTGCAGTTACCTGCCAATCCAAGGCCTATGCCCCAAGATTATCAAACCAAAATATCATATTTTGATGGTATTGGCTCTCATTCAGCCCTTCAACATACTAAGAAAATGTAGGATTATTTTGAAAATTATGAGATAGATGATGATGGGGTTAGAATGAAAATTTTTGTGCAAAGCCTAATAGGAGATGTAAGATCATGGTTTAGGTCACTCCCATCAAACTCCATAGCTGACCCCGAAGCCCTGTATCAAACCTTTATCAACAGATGGGAGAAGAAAAAGGATCCACTTCATATTTTATCTGAATACAATACTATCAAAAGAGGTTCCCAAGAAACTGTCTTGGACTATTGTGCTCAGTTCAACAATGTGTACAATGCTATTCCCCAAAATCTGAGACCCCACCTGATCTGGCCCTATACACCTTTCCTGATGGGTTTGATTTAGATATGGCGTACCAATTGAGAGAAAGAGCTCCCCGAACTTTAGCTGAGATGCAAGATATAGCAGTTAGTGTGGAAGCCAACCTGATAGCTAAGAGAAATAGGACCAGAACTGAAAGAAAGACTACCTTCAAAGAAGAGCCTTCAGGCTGGGACCAAAAATTAGATGCAATAATCACTGGTATGCATAGATTAGGTGACAGAGTAGAATCAGTTGAGAGGAAATCATCATGGGAGGCACCACAGAATAATCCAATCAGGAATCCCAATTTTAGAAGAAATCAAAATCCTAATGTTGGCAAGGCCATCCCTGAACCAGAGATTAGACCTCTGTTCCAAGAAAACTATGCTGAAGCATCCACTTCTAGTGAGCAGATAGATGATACCCACATCAATTTATTGGGCCTGAACGATGATCAGCAAGTTTTTCTGAGTCAAGAGGATCATAAGGATGATAACATTAGTCAGTTCCAAACTAAATCAGGTGAATCATTTGATTTCAAACAAGGCTATGACACAACAGTTTTTGAAGTTCATAAACAATATAAATTGAGAAGCAGAACTATAAATGTGACACAGCCTGAGAAAACAAAGGATAGCCTGCAGCCTAAGAATGCTATTGTCACAAAGCCAATTGACAAAACTGATGCAATTACAAATGAAGTAACAATTGAAGAGGTAACCGAAGCATTTCCCTCAAATCAACAACCAATGGCTACACCGCCTCTACAGCGCAATCCAAGTAACACTTTTCAAAAAGTGAGTAAAAAGGACAAACCTCAAGATCAGATTGAGAGTCAAGAAGAAACATCTAAAAACTCAATTGAGAAAGAAAAAGTTGTTAACCAGAACACCAGGATCCAATCTGAAAAACCTTTTGACTTAGAAGCTGAAATTAGTAAATTAAAGATAGCCATTCCTCTTTCAGAGCTAGCCAAACATAACATTTACAAGCAACAAATCAAGAAGTCCCTTCAACTGACCCATAATAAGGATGATGTCAATGTGTTGGATGATACCCCAGAATTACTTTTCGGTCCAGAAGTTGATGGAAAGACAGGAAGTACTGGAATCTTACCTTTCTATGTCAACTTGCATATTCATGATAAGATATTACACAATGCAATGTTTGATTCAGGCGCCTCTCATAACCTTATGCCTAAGTCAGTAATGGAGAGATTGAATCTATACATCACAAGACCATATAAGGACCTATTTTCATTTGACTCCAGCCAAGTTAAGTGTTTAGGCTTGATAAAAGATCTATGTGTTTCCCTTGTCCAGTACCCAAATAAAACAATCTTAATGGATGTTGTAGTTGCTGATATCCCACCTAAATATGGAATGCTGTTATCAAGATCACGGGGAGCCAAACTCCAAGGTTACCTGCAATTGGACATGTCATATGCCACTATCTCTATCTTTGGGCAGCCAAAGAGGCTATACAGAGAATCACTCATGAAATACATGGTGAGCAGTGAAGAAAAACCTCAAAATTTCCCTATTTATGCAGTCCATTCTGACATGGATTCCTTCATTCTATTCAATGATGATATAAGTCCAATATGTGGAGACAAATCTGTCTTACTTGAACAAGATCTGCATATGAATGAGCAATATAGTTCCCAAGAAATCAAGGTTGAGCAATCAATTGATGAAACCGTTCTAGAAGACAAAACAGATGAAAAACTAGATCTCTAGCTTATAATCCCAAGTCATAGAGAAGCTGTTAAATATCCCCTAAATCAAGAAATCCTTTGGTTTCTTGAGTTTGATGGATCAGTCAACAAATTAGGGGCAGGGGCTGGAGTGTGGATTCATAACAAACAAAGCAATCATGCAGAAGGTCGAGCCTATAGGCTTAATTTCAGATGTACTAATAATATGGCAGAGTATGAGGCTCTTTTGCTAGGCCTCAAACTGGTAAGATCCTTACAAGCCAAAAAAGTTTCAATCCTGGGAGACTCAGACCTCATTATTCAACAAATGAAAGGCAATTTTGTCACCAATGACAAAAGACTAAGATCATACAGGTCTGCTGCTATTGAAATACTCAAAGCTTTCACTGAATTTCAAATAACCAAAATATCTAGGACCCACAACCTTCATGCACATAGTTTAGCTACATTTGCCAGTACATGCAAATTGCCTTTTGAACCCAACCATTGTTTTACAGCTGAGATAAAACACAGACCTTCTATCCCAAACAATGTTAAAGATTGGCAAGTATTTGAGGATGACACACAGATAAATAGTTTCTTGACCTTGCAGCATGAATTTTCAGGTTTGAACATTGATGTTGATTCTGTGAAAGACACACAACCACTAAGTGAACAGGACCAAACAACTATATCGCCCAAAACAGCAAATCAAATACTTTGTCCAACAACCTTTGACAAGGAAAATATACAAGAACTTAAACAATTGCATTTTGATGAAATAGCTGGTGCAGAGGCTGAAATCATACAGCTAAAAGACAATTTTCTACCAACAGGCCTGACTCCGTTGGAGGACATTTTTGACTCAAATGATGTTCCTAGAAAACCAAAAATGCAACCTCTTAATGCTGTCATTGAAGAATGCAACATTGGAACTACTGAAAAACCCAAGATAATAAAATTGTCTACATCTTTACCTCCTCACCAAAAGCCCAAATACATTGACCTCTTTAAAGAGTTCCAAGATGTGTTTGCATGGTGTTATGAGGATTTGAAATCCTACGACACCTCTGTTATTCAACACACCATTCCTCTCAAGCCTAATCAAAAGCCATTCAAGCAAAAATTAAGAAGAATCAAACCTATGCTTCTCCCTTCAATTGAGAAAGAGGTACAAAAAATGTTTAAAGCCGGTATCATAGCACCAATCAGGTTTTCAGACTGGATTTCAAATTTGGTCCCCACAAGAAAGAAAACTGGTGAGATTAGGCTTTGTGTTGATCTAAGGAATTTGAATCAAGTGTCCCTCAAAGACAATTATCCCTTACCTAAAATGGATCACATTCTCCAAAGAGTGGTGGGGGCTTCAAGAATCTCATTGCTTGATGGATTTTTAGGCTTTAATCAGACCCTAGTCCACCCTGATGATCAGGATAAAACAACATTCACAACCCCATGGGGAACTTTCAAGTATGTCAAAATGCCTTTTGGCTTGAAAAATGCAGGAGCTACATTTCAGAGAGCAATGGATATTTCTTTTGCTAAAGAGATTCGTGATTTCCTTGTTATTTACTTAGATGACCTCACACCTTTTTCAAAGTCTGACCAAGAACATCTGAAACACTTGAGACAAATATTCATAACATGTAGGAAATATGGGATTTCCTTAAATCCTAAGAAGTCTCTATTTGGTTTGGAAGAAGGTAAGTTATTGGGTCATATCATTTCAAAGGATGGTATTAGAATTAACCCAAACAGAATACAGGCCATCTTGCAAATGCCCCATCGAAGAAATATTAAAGAATTACAAGCCTTCTTGGGAAAGATCAACTTTTTAAGGAGATTCATCCCAAACTTAGCAGAATTGATTAGATTACTAAACAACATGCTAAAAAAGGATTCAAAAGTAAAGAGGACAGTAGAAGAAAATCAAGCTTTTGAAGGTATTAAATTGGCCCTTACCCAAACCCCAGTCTTAACAAATCCTCAATTTGACAGAGAATTTATCATTTTCTCTTTTGCCTCCCAGCATACCATTGCTGCTATCTTATTGTAGAAAGATGATCAAGGGAATGAAAAACCGATTGCTTTCTTCAGTAGAGCCCTTAGAGATGCACCTTTGAAATATCAGATCATGGAAAAGCAAGCTTATGCTTTGGTTAAAGCTATCAAAGATTTTAGGATTTACATCCTATACTCCCATGTTATTGCTTATGTACCGAATGCCATTGTGAAAGACATATTGACTCAAGAAAGTTTAGAGGGCAGAAGAGGAAAATGGATTGCTAACATTTTGGAATTTGACATTGAAATCAGACCTACAAAACTGATAAAGGGGCAAGGTTTGGCTAAACTGATGTCTGAAGCAAACTTCCAAGCCTTGGATATTAACCAACTGGACAATGAACCGAAGCTGGTGACTCTAAAGATCAATGTAGCCTTTGAACAATCCCTGTGGTATTCTGATATCTGTTATATATTGCAAAACCTGTGTGCTCCCCCAGGATTGTCCAGAACCAAATCTAGATTTCTAAAAATGAAAGCTTCAAGATTTTGTGTTATAGATGGTAATTTACTATGGAAAAATCATGAAGGTATATTGCTGAATTGTTTGAATATGGATGAGACAAACAATGTTATGAAAGAATTTCATGCAGGTGATTGTGGTGGACATTTGTACTGGAAGTCCACTGTGGATAAGATATTAAGGGTAGGTTACTATTGGCCCACTCTGTTCTCTGATGTTAAAAATTTTACCACTTCATGTCACAAGTGTCAAGTGTTTGAGGGAAAAAGAAAGTTACTACCACTTCCCTTAAAGCCTATTGCAACAGAAAGGCCCTTTCAGCAATGGGGCTTGGATTTCATTGGGGAAATTCATCCTTCATCTTCAGGCCAACATAAATGGATCCTAACAGCCACAGATTACTTTACTAAATGGATTGAGGCTGTTCCATGCAGACAAGCAAATGATTCTACTATCATTCAGTTCCTTGAAACCAATATTCTTTCCAGATTTGGTTGTCCTGACAAGATTATCACAGACAATGCTGCTGCTTTTAGATCCAAGAAGATGGTGAACTTTTGTCACAAATTCCATATCACTTTGGGCCATTCTACTACATACTAACCTCAAGGCAATGGTTTGGCTGAATCATCTAATAAAAGTCTTATCAACATCATTAAGAAGATATTGGAAGAGAATAAGAAAAATTGGCATAAGAAGCTTGTAAATGCCTTATGGGCAGACAGGTTAACAACTAAAAGATCTATTGGGGTCAGCCCATATGAGTTGGTTTATGGAATGGAAGCCAAATTCCCTTCAGCATTGGGGGTCCCTGTCATGAAGCTACTTCAAGAAAGTTAGGCTGAACCAAATGACATGCAAATAAGAATCAACCGGATAATTTGTTTACAACAAACTAGAGATGAAGTGTACAACAGAGTTCAAGTACTACAAGTGAAACTGAAGAAAGCCTTTGATAGTGTTAGAGTCGGTCTAGTAGCCCTCCATCAGCAATCAAAGCTCTTTGCATTTGCATAAGTAGGTGTCTCATTAGTGTCATCTTATTGCATTCCATTAGGCATGCCATAACCCTGATGGAGGGGCTTGTGTCATTTATTCCCCTCTTGGCATTGCTAGATCAAGTTTGTTTCAGTCAATAAATTCCTTACAGGGTCATTGGTCTTGTCTTGAAATCAAGGTCCTAGGTCTAGGGTTTAGTCCAATTTTGTCTTTTGAGGTCATGTCTTTTGAGGTCAATAAATGCCCAGCAGGCCAGAGGGATGTCCAACAAAGCATCACTTCAAATGATTTCATATTGTACAGCTAATTTTTACCTTGAGTTCAAAAACCCTATTTTTGAAGGCAAGGTCATTTTCTCATTTTTTGTAAAAATGTGTAAAAAAAAATTCGAACTCTCTAGAAGTTGGCATGCAGCCTTGGTCTCCTTTGTCAAGAGTCTTCAGAAGCTATCCCTGCAAAAATTTGCAAGAAAAAGCATCATTTCAACCAATTTCATGTCAAAAAGGAAACCATAAGTCAACAACAATTAGTTTCAAAAAGTGTCATTTTATAAACATTATAAAGTGAGTTTTAGGGGAAATAAATTTAAATCAAGCTTATAAAAGCCCCTCTCTCTTCATTTTGTCATTCATTTGCCTCTAAGACTCCAAGAGCAAGTGTGAAAGGCGATTTAGTGTGAAACTGGGCGAATTGAGAAACAGAGCCTGCGCGCTACGCATCAGAGCCTGCGCACTACGCGTTGGGCGCGTGCTACGCATCAGGGCACACTCTGCAGTGGAAGAATTGGTCGGGCGCTACGCGTTGGGCGCGCGCTACGCGTCAGGGCCCGCGCGCTACGCGTTGGGTTTCACCTACAGCAAATTGCCAACAAGCTTCAAAACGACCTCAAATCTCTTAAGTTTTACATGTAGGCCTCAAATCATCAATGTTTTTTGCTTGCTAAAGAAAAATGAGCATGGAAAATGTGTCAAATGCCATCAAGTGTGAAGCATGAAATTCATATATATTATGTTTAAAAATTTCAAATTGCAAGTGAAGCTAGGTTTTGAGTTCGCTGCCCATGGTCATCTTTTTCACTCCCTCATTTCCCCACATTCCCATTATCACTTACCTTGTCACTTTCACACAATTTCCCTAACAAAAATTTCAAAAGCCATAAAACCCTACCCCTATCCCTAAAATTCAATAAAATCTCCCTAAATCCTACCTCCTATCAAACCCCTACAAATTATGATTATGTGATGATGTATGTGTCATAATTCCTTCCCTAAATTCCCTTTTTTATATATTTTCCCTAAATCCCCTCAAAAGTCCCACTCCCTAACATCTCCCTTGTGTTTTTTGTCCCCTTGGAGAAGCATTCAAACAGTCAAAACAACAGGTCATTTGTGCAGAAGCAGCAGTACATTTCAGCCATTTTTCTCTTGAAACCATGTCAGAAACCGAAACAGACTATGAGCAAAGTGATGACCGTGAGTCAACACCGGAGGTTGAGGTGCCAAGGAGGCCTCACAGGGGTGGTAAGGGTGGTCAGCGTGTGAGAGAGGAGCCCACCTCTTTGGCCTATTTGCAAGCTTGTCCACTTGCAGTCACATGTTTCTGTCATCAATCATGCTATGGATATTGCGAGAGAATTTCCCAAATTCAGCACCACAGGGAATTGGTTCGCTTGTTTGTTTTGCATTTGCACAATGGGCATGTGAATCTTGCAGGGGTGGATTTTACATTGTCACCTGAGATTGTTGCTCAAGCAACAAGGATACCCAATGTTGGAGAAGAGTGGAACAAGCACCAGCTGTTGGACAGATTCCAGTATGAGCCCTACATTAAACCTGTATATGTGAGGCACCTAACTGGTGTGTTTCCTTTCAGATTCTTGAGGGATGAGTATGCGCCCTTGATGAGGCTCATCATTCGCTATTTCACCTGTGAGGGCAGATTTTCACATTTGTATTCGTATCATATCCGCTTGTTGATGCATTTCACACGGGTACGGATGATGAACATTCCTTTCTTCATGTGCCGGAATATTGAGAGGATGGTGCCCTTGGTGCAGAGAAAGAGCCCAGCACAGCAACACAGGAGCATCTACCATTATGCTTTGATCAAGATTGTGGTCATGCATCAATTGGCCCAGCAGGGTATTCCATGGGAGGATTTCATCTCTCGAGATTCCTTCACAGCGCCACCACCCCCTGAGGTTGTTCATGAGGAGAGAGGACCTTCACAGCAGTATGACATCCCTGAGCCCAGACATGTCAGCTCCCCTCCATTGGTCACATACCAGAGAGGCCACATGGCCTTATTTTCATCAGCTCGGCGAGTATTTTCTCCACATCAGGTGGAAGGGGTCTCTCCTTCTTCATCAGCACCGCGAGTGTTATCTCCACACCAGGTGGAAGGGGCCTCGTTTCTGACAGCAGCACAGGTATCAGAGAGGGGCAAGCAGCCCATGATTGAGGAGGGATTGTCAGGTGATCCAGATATTTACATCCTTGATCTTGACACCCGTTCTCCTAGCTCGGAGCTTAAGGAGATCATTCAACAACGGGAGGCTGAAAATCGCTTGTTGCAAGAAAAATTAGAGAGGGCACAATGGAAAATCACATATTTAGAGCAGCGCAACAAGCAATTAGAGGATGAGCACACTCTCGATGAGTTGCGGAGGATCCATGAAGACCGCAACTTGGCTCGTAAAAGACCCGGTGATTTGGTACCCATTGAGCGAGAGGCTATGCTTCTCCAGGTCAATTCTCATTTGGAGAGGTTGCTAGCCAAGGCTAACAAAGATAAGCACATGATCCGGAACATGAAAAACCATTATTGGGCTCGAATGCACGTATGTAAGGCAAAAATGAAGGTGCTCAAAGGACGGTTGGCCAAGGCACTAAAACGAAGAAAAAGGCCCGATCCCCTCCACATCTTGGCTGAGGCTTCCTTGAAAGAGCATGGTGCTAAATGACTCACCTTCTGCACAAATTTCAAAAAATTTTGAGCAATTTTGGTCATTTGTGAATACTTTGGGCAAAAAACAGGTTTTCTTCCCCAACGCGTAGCGCTCCGCGCGCTACCCTGAAGATGGGCAACTCCTTTTCATGAAAACTCAGCATTTTTGGATTTTTCATGCAAAAACACATTTTCTCAGCAATTTCCAAGAAATTTCACCAAGTTTTGAGCCTCCAGAAGGTCAAAAAAATGCAAAAAATGACTTTCTGCCACTTTTTTGACACACAGGAAGCAGTCTTGGGAGATTGCAATTTTGGAGGGGCAAATGGTCACCAAATTCAGAAATTCCACTTGGGTTGGAAAGTAGACATCCAGGCCTTTCCAAAAAGCCCACTTTGGCCTCATTTGGACTCCGGGAAGTGCCTCAAAAGCAGGCCCAAAGGCGCGCTATGCGTTGAGATTCAGGGCGCTACGCATCCGGCTATTTTCACAGAAATGCACCTACAGCTCAGCAAAACGCAGTTTTGACTAGGTTTAACTTTTTGGAGTGGGTTTTGATCCTCCTTTATGTAAATGATGTAATTTTATGATAATTTGACACTTATTTGTCTCTTCTAGAAGATTCATTCATGAAATAGGCAAAAAATTAATGAATGAATTGGTTTCCTAGCTTATAGAGGCAAGTTGTTTTCACTGCCTATATTCTAGTGCTCAGTTTGGAATTGGTTGAAACAGCTCCTAGGATAGTGATCTCGACTCCTAGAGGCAAGGAAAGATGTTAGATTGCCTATATTATGTACTTTCTTGGTCATTTTCAGGGTTGGACTCTTGAGGGAGAAAGCTTCTATTGTATTACTCATTGTATCTCTGCAATTTTGGCAAAGGAAGAAAGACCAGGGTTTTGCAGTCCTTTTTGGGATTCCTGTGGTTACATGTATTGATGGTGTGTTTCTCTTTGTACTTGTAAGTTTGTTATGTGAATCATCTTCTTACTTTTCCTTCTGCAAATTAGGCAAATGAAGTGTTAAAGTAGAATTCATGATTGCCATGCTCTGCTTTTAAGTTTGCTTAATATCAATGTTTTCATTTTAAGGGGAATTCAAGGTGATTGCTTGCTCTCCTTAGCTCATCACCAGTCATTCTCATCCATCCAACTCTTTCAAAGGCATCAATACAATCTCCTATCTTGCCCCAAAGAGCCCCCTGCGAAAACTGTGTCCAATCCCCGCACCCAAAATTTCCTTTCCCTGATTTTCCACCAAAATCCTAAAAATCTCAAATCAAACCTTTTATCAGTTTACTAGCCTAAAATCAGTGTTCTTTATTGGTTATCTCCGCCCTTTGAAGATCTTTGCCGAGATATACCGGAGAGAGCCCTCTCCTGCCCCGTAGGGCTAGCTACGAGGCTAAGTGGTTTGATGTTGCCTTGGAGTTTGCCTTTCTCAGCCTGAGGTGAAATTTCAAGCGCTAACATATTGGCGACCATATTGGGGAGAACAAATTGTTTGCTGATTGATGTGTTTATTTCATAAGGCTTAGACAGAGTCTGAAGATATGCCAGGTAGCCTTCGAAACACTTTTGCTTTGCATAAGCGCAAGTAGATAAACGCTGCTTTAGTCGACCTCCGTGAGCTTGTGAATGTAACACTTCATTTGCATTTCACCCCAGTATATTTGCAAACTCTGAACTTTTGGATGATTAGTTAAGAGTTTTCACAGGCTGATTGGCTATTTGTTCCTTGATATCCAAACTGGCTTCAGATTCTGGTCATATATTCAAATCTCATTCATGTCCAGCTATTTTTGAGTATCTTGAAGACATTGATTTTGACGAGAGTTTTGAGTTGTCCTTGTTCAAAACCAAATCTGAAAGTGCACTTGATTCTCTAGTTCCCAACCCTGATTTTGCTGCTGCCCTTGAAATTGAGAGGCACAATAAATTGGTTGACAATTTCATCCTAAGATCTCTTCAGTCAGATATTCACGCTACCAATCTTGCTGAGTTCGTTGAAACTATATCTGTTCATATTGGATCCACTATCACGGCGCATGAGCAGACCAATACTCCTTTTATTTCTGTTTCTCCTATAATCACTTATCCAGAATCTACAGTTGGTTCGCCCTCTACATCCCATACCACTTCTCCTCCTCATACTCCTCATACTACAACTACACCTACTCCACCTGCTACTCCTAGAACCAATCTACCTAAAGCAATGGCTGCCCGGTTTGCTCCACTTGCTCTTCCTCAAAATCTGCATGATATGCCAGCTGATTATCAGAGTAAAATCCCTATGTTTGATGGCACTCCTCAAAGTGTCTCTCCTCAGAAACATATAGACAAAATGACGACTTTCTTTGATCTATATGAGATAGATGAAGAAGATGTCACCATGCGATTGTTCGTGCAAACATTTGGAGGAGAAGTTAGAAAGTGGTTCAGAGGTTTGACAGCCAGGAGCATTCCTACCTTGGAGGAACTTCAGAAGCAGTTTTTAGATCGTTGGGAAATCCGAAAGGATCCGCTTCAGATTAATGCCGAGTACAACAACCTCAAGCGTAATCATGGTGAGTCCGTTCAAGATTACATAATCAGATTTAATACAGTTTACAATGCTATTCCCGATGATTTAAAACCATCAAGAAAATCAGCTCTTCTTAAATTCCCGGATGGTTTTGATCCGGAGATGGCTTATTCATTGAGAGATAGAGATCCTCCTACCTTGGAGGATATGCAGAAAATTGCTGTCAGTGTTGAGGCAAACTTGAATGATAAGAGATCAAGGATGAAGGCGGAAAAACGAGTCACAATCAAAGAGGAAGCTTCTACATCAGATCAGCTCCTCCGTAAGGTTGAAAAGATTGAAAGAGCACTTGAACATGTTCATCTTGACAAGCCGGAGCCTCAGATTCGCAATCCAAATTTTCGAGGTCCGCAGCAGCCGCAATATAGAATCAAACAGCGTGAAACAAGGGCACAAGAGGCAGCAGTTCAACAACAAATTAAACCTCCTCTTCAGCAAAATTTTGTGAGCCAAGAATCCAAGGATGAAGGTGATACGGTGGGAGAGGAAAATCACTTCTTCACTCCTGATGATCTGCCCACTTATATTACAAAAGAAGAAGAGTTGGTGAGAAACTCCATCGTCCCTCAGGATGGGCATTATATCTTGTCAAATGATGCAGCGCTTGAAGAAGAATCGGAAGAGTATCAAAGAGGGTACTTGAATGCTTTATCCGCTCAGCAGAGACAATTAAGAAACCGAGTTGTTCCCATAAATCCCATCCAGAAGAGGACAGATACTTCAACAAAGAATGGTTCAGCTGCCCCACAGAAAAAGGGAAAGAGATAAGCGATCCTCCAGCAGGTCAATCATCATCAGCAAGCAAGATAGATCATCCATCAAGTACACCGAGAGATAAAGTGGAAAAAAGAGAAGTTCTAGCCAAAGAAGGTGAGAAGGTTTCAGCTTTCAGTTTGGAGAATGAAATTTCAAAGTTGAAAGTGTCCATTCCTTTGACGGAAATCATGAAGAACAACACTTACCGAGGCCAAATCTCCAAGATGCTGAATTTTGATCCAATGCTAGACACGGTGAATGTAGAAGATGATCAGCGGGAATTGATTTTTGGGCCCGCTTTAAATGGCGAGCCTCCCGAAAGTGATGTTCCTCCATTCTATATCAGTTTGCGATTGCATGAGTATGTTTTACATAATGCCATGTTTGACTCGGAAGCTTCGCATAATTTGATGCCAAAAGCAATCATGGAAAAGCTGGGACTAGACATCACGAGGAAATATCATGATTTGTATTCGTTTGATTCCAGCCGGGTAAAATGTATTGGTTTGATCAAGGACTTGGCAGTGAGCCTAGATCAAATCCCAACAAAGAATGTTTTGATGGATGTGGTGGTGGCGGATATTCCTCCGCGGTTTGGTATGTTGCTTTCGAGATCTTGGGGAGCTAAGTTGAAAGGTACACTTCAGCTCGATTTTTCCTATGCTACAATTTCGGTCTTTGGTCAGATGAGGAAGTTATATAGGGAGAAAAAGATGAAATACATGATCACTAGTAAGGAAAAGCCAGTTAATCATCCTGTAAATTATGTACATACAAATTTAGAGTCAGTTGTTTTGTTTGCGAATAATTTTAATGAGATAGATAGTCAGTTAGTTCAAGCAGAAGATATACCAGACATTAAAGAAAATTTTAGAGAAATTTTGAGAAAGGAAAGTGAAGAAAGGTCCGCTGTCATGGAGCCAACAGCTGAAATTAATGGGCAGCAAACAAAAAATACAGAGACATCACATTTTCAGCACTTAGAAGACGATGAGGATGGTCTTTGGACCATGGATTTTGATGGCGCTGTGGGCAGCGATGGTGTTGGTATAGGTGTGTGGATTCGAAGTCCATTTTCTGTCCGAAACAAAGTCCCAAGCAAGGTTCGAGTATGTTCTTACAAATCGACATTCGATTGTTCAAACAATGAGGCGGAATATGAGGCTCTCATTGCTGGCCTGAAATCCTTCGGAAGTTGAAGGCAAAGAAGATAGTAGTATATGGTGACTTCGAGTTGGTTATAAAGCAAGTGAAAGGTGAGTTCCAGGCCAAGCATCCTCGTATGCGAGCATATCGAAATGCTGTCCTAGATATCTTGAAGCTGTTTTTTGAACATACTTTGACATGTGTGCCCCGCATCCAAAATGGTGTTGCGGATGCATTGGCTAAGGCAGCAAGCAATCTAAAGATCCCCATGAATTCCAACAATAAGTTTGAGATTTATGTGAAGCACCGTCCTACAGTTCCAGACAATCAAAGATGTTGGCAAGTTTTCCAAGATGACGAAGAAATCAAGGATTTTCTGCAAGTTGAAGGTGAGTTCAAAGACATCTCCATAGACACAGAACCCGAGGAAGTAAATCAAATGGATGTATTGCAACTTAAAGATAATTTCATTCCTAAAGGATTAATTCCTTTGGAGGAGCTGTTTGATCAAGATGACGTGGCCCGCAAACCAACTTTGAGGCCAACAGAAGAAGGTGTTGAAGAAGTGAATGTTTGAAGAGCTGAAAATCCAGAGATGGTGAAACTATCGAAAGCATTGTTGCCAAAGGTAAAGAAAGAATATATCAGATTGTTGTCTTCGTTTTCTAATGTTTTTGCATGGGATTATTCAGATTTGAAAACTTATGACACAAGTATCATTCAGCATACCATTCCCATAAAGCCTAATCAAAAGCCTTTCCGACAAAAGTTGAGAAGAATTAATCCTAAGTTGCTGCCTTTGATTGAGAAAGAAGTTAACAGGTTGTACAAGTCTGGAATTATAGTGCCAATCAGATTTTCCGACTGGATTTCCAACTTGGTGCCCGTGAGAAAGAAGACCGGTGAGATCCGCTTGTGTATAGACTTCAGAAATCTGAATAAGGTGTCGCTAAAGGACAATTATCTGATGCCCAAGATGAATCATATATTGCAGCGGGTAGTTGGGGCATCAAGGATGTCGCTAATTGATGGTTATTCCGGGTATAATCAGATTTTGGTGCATGAGGATGACCGCGACAAGACTACATTCACTACTCCATGGGGGACATTTCATTATGCCAAGATGCCATTTGGATTGAAAAATGCTGGTGCTACCTTTCAGCGGGCGATGGACATGGCCTTTGCTAATGAGAAGGATGTCTTTTTGGTCTTTTATCTTGATGATTTAACTGTGTTTTCTAAATTTGATGAAGAAGATTTGTATCATTTAACAATGGTGTTTCAAAAGTGCAGAAAATATGGTATCTCATTGAATCCAAAGAAGAGCCTTTTCGCCATGAGTGAAGGCAAGCTGTTGGGCCACATCATTTCCAAAGATGGCATTCGTATAGATCCTGCACGTGTGGAAGCTATTCAGCAATTAGAGCAGCCCCGAAACAAGAAGGAGATTCAGTCCTTTAATGGCAAGTTGAATTTTCTGTGTCGCTTTATTCCGAATCTTGCCGAACACCTCAGAGAAATCACTAGCATGCTAAAAAAGGACAGCCAGCTCAAATGGACCGAAGAGGCGGTAAAGTCTTTCAATTTGGTAAATCTAATTTTATCTTCAGCCCCAACTCTAATCAGCCCGGATTATACACAAGATTTTATTTTATTTTCATTTGCTTCTGAGCATACATTGGCAGCTGTGCTGATGCAAAAGAGAGATGGAGTTGAGAAGCCCATTGCTTTTTTCAGTCGTATTAGAAGGGACGGAGCGCTGAAGTATAATATCATTGAAAAACAAGCATTGGCGCTGGTAAAAGCCTTGAATGATTTCCGTGTGTACATACTGAATTCCCACATTTTGGCATATGTTCCTAACGCGGCTGTTAAAGATGTTTTGGTACAAGCGGAACCGGAAGGAAGGCGGGGTAAGTGGATTGGTGCACTATTAGAATATGATGTGGAAATTAATCCTACCAAGCTGATCAAGGGTCAAGGTCTCGCTAAATTGATGGCTGAAATAAATCTCCATGTCCTAGACATTAATTTGATAGCTGCCCTATCCGATGAAGACGAGGAGAATTCAGCACTACAGGTATCTGACATCTTTATTTCTTCTCCTTGGTATGCTGATATTGTATATGTGCTTCAAAATTTGTCTTCACCTCCCGGGATGCCTCGAAACAAAGCTAGGACATTGAAATTAAAGGCTGCCAAATTTTGCATCATCAAATCTGCACTATATTGGAAAGACCCCGATGGCATATTGCTGAATTGTTTGGTCGAGGAGGAAGCTAAGAGAGCTGTAGAGGATTTTCACAAAGGTGACTGCGGGGACCACTTGTTTTGGAAGACCACGGCAAACAAGATCCTAAGGGCAGGTTTTTATTGGCCTTCATTGTTTTCAGATGTATATAAAGCAGTCAAGAGTTGTCATGAATGTCAAATTTTTCAAGGAAAGCAGAAATTACAACCATTGCCTCTCAAGCCCATTGAAGTCAGCGCACCATTTCAGCAGTGGGGCTTGGATTTCATCGGCGAAATTCATCCAGCATCTTCCGAACAACAACAAAGGATATTGACAACCATCGATTACTTCACGAAATGGATTGAAGCCATTCCCACCCGGCAGGCCACGGACTTGGTAATTATTTCTTTCCTTGAAAATAACATGTTGTCACGTTTCGGCTGTCCACATAAGCTGATTACAGATAATGCAGCAGCGTTTAAATCGAAGAAGATGGCTGATTTTTGCTACAAATATAATATCAGTTTGGGGCATTTGACCGCCTATCATCCGCAAGGAAATGGGCTGGCTGAATCTTCGAATAAATCTTTAGTGAACATCATAAAGAAATTGCTGGAAATCAATAAGAAGGGCTGGCAAAAAAAGTTAGTAAATGCATTATGGGCTGATCGTGTAAGTCAGAAAAAGTCAATTGGTATGTCACCTTTTGAACTTGTTTACGGGACAGATGCAGTGTTTTCTACTTCACTTAGTATTCCGGTAGCAAAGTTGCTTCAAGAAGCTGGTGGTGAGGAGGATTCCATGCAAAGGCAGATTGGTCAATTGATTCATTTACAGCAGACACGGGAGGAGGTTCTTCACAATACTCTCAAGTTGCAAGAGCGCATAAAGAAAATCTATGACAGGAAAGCAAAACCGGATGATTTCCAAATAGATGATGTTGTTTTGAGGTGGGATGCCCGAAATGAAGACAAAGGGAAACATGGAAAGTTTGAAAACTTATGGAAGGGTCCCTACAAAATTGTAGCATACCGTGGTCCAAATGCCTTTCTTCTCAAATAAATGAACGGTGATGATTGTCTCGGAGGGTCGGTCAATGGTCGAATTCTTAAAAGGTACCATGTCTGAGCATTTTCTGCTCTAGTCATTATCATTGTAATTACCATTTTACTTTTCTTCCACTGCAAGTGTGAACTGATCTTTCATCTTTAGTCTGGGGCCCGCGGTGAAGGCTATAATTCTGAAGATAAATATTAGTTGGTGTGAGTTTGTCATGTTGTTTGTATCAGTTCATTTTCTGTTTAAAATTGAAGTTAGTTTGAGTCAAAATTGGTCCAATTTTCAGTCACTTGTCAAGTCAATAAAGCTGTCCCAGTTTGGGTCAAATATGTAAATAATGACTCCATTTCCCAATTATTAAAGGGCACTGGTCTGCTCTCCCAGAGGTCTAAGGTTCTTGGCACCTCCAAGGAGCTACCATCCCCATTGGAGCCAATGTTAGAGTCGGTCTAGTAGCCCTCCATCAACGATCAAAGCTATTTGCATTTGCATAAGTAGGTGTCTCATCAGTGTCATCTTATTGCATTCCATTAGGCATGCCATCACCCTGATGGAGGGGCTTGTGTCATTTATTCCCCTCTTGGCATTGCTAGATCAAGTTTGTTTCAGTCAATAAATTCCTTACAGGGTCATTGGTCTTGTCTTGAAATCAAGGTCCTAGGTCTAGGGTTTAGTCCAATTTTGTCTTTTGAGGTCATGTCTTTTGAGGTCAATAAATGCCCAGCAGGCCAGAGGGATGTCCAACAAAGCATCACTTCAAATGATTTCATATTGTACAGCTAATTTTTACCTTGAGTTCAAAAACCCTGTTTTTGAAGGCAAGGTCATTTTCTCATTTTTTGTAAAAATGTGTAAAAAAAAATTCAAACTCTCTAGAAGTTGGCATGCAGCCTTGGTCTCCTTTGCCAAGACTCTTCAGAAGCTATCCCTGCAAAAATTTGCAAGAAAAAGCATCATTTCAACCAATTTCATGTCAAAAAGGAAACCACAAGTCAGCAGCAATTAGTTTCAAAAAGTGTCATTTTATAAACATTATAAAGTGAGTTTGAGGGGAAATAAATTTAAATCAAGCTTATAAAAGCCCCTCTCTCTTCATTTTGTCATTCATTTGCCTCCAAGACTCCAAGAGCAAGTGTGAAAGGCGGTTTAGTGTGAAACTGGGCGAATTGAGAAACAAAGCCTGGGCGCTACGCGTCAGGGCACACTCTGCAGTGGAAGAATTGGTCGGGCGCTACGCGTTGGGCGCGCGCTACGCGTTAGGGCCCGCGCGCTACGCATTGGGTTTCACCTACAGCAAATTGCCAACAAGCTTCAAAACGACCTCAAATCTCTTAAGTTTTACAGGTAGGCCTCAAATCATCAATGTTTTTTGCTTGCTAAAGAAAAATGAGCATGGAAAATGTGTCAAATTCGATCAAGTGTGAAGCATGAAATTCATATATATTATGTTTAAAAATTTCAAATTGCAAGTGAAGCTAGGGTTTTGAGTTCGCTGCCCAAGGTAATCTTTTTCACTCCCTCATTTCCCCACATTCCCATTATCACTTCCCTTGTCACTTTCACACAATTTCCCTAACAAAAATATCAAAAGCCCTAAAACCCTACCCCTATCCCTAAAATTCAATAAAATCTCCCTAAATCCTACCTCCTATCAAACCCCTACAAATTATGATTATGTGATGATGTATGTGTCATAATTCCTTCCCTAAATTCCCTTTTTTATATTGTTTCCCTAAATCCCCTCAAAAGTCCCCGTCCCTAAAATCTCCCTTGTGGTTTTTTTCCCCTTGGAGCAGCATTCAAACAGTCAAAACAACAGGTCATTTGTGCAGAAGCAGCAGTACATTTCAGCCATTTTGCTCTTGAAACCATGTCAGAAACCGAAATAGACTATGAGCAAAGTGATGACCGTGAGTCAACACCGGAGGTTGAGGTGCCAAGGAGGCCTCACAGGGGTGGTAAGGGTGGTCAGCATGTGATAGAGGATCCCACCTCTTTGGCCTATTTGCAAGCTTGTCCACTTGCAGTCACATGTTTCTGTCATCAATCATGCTATGGATATTGTGAGAGAATTTCCCAAATTCAGCACCACAGGGAATTGGTCCGCTTGTTTGTTTTGCATTTGCACAACGGGCATGTGAATCTTGCAGGGGTGGATTTTACATTGTCACCTGAGATTGTTGCTCAAGCAACAAGGATGCCCAATGTTGGAGAAGAGTGGAACAAGCGCCAGCTGTTGGACAGATTCCAGTATGAGCCCTACATTAAACCTGTATATGTGAGGCACCTAACTGGTGTGTTTCCTTTCAGATTCTTGAGGGATGAGTATGCGCCCTTGATGAGGCTCATCATTCGCTATTTCACCTGTGAGGGCAGATTTTCACGTTTGTATTCGTATCATATCTGCTTGTTGATGAATTTCACACGGGTACAGATGATGAACATTCCTTTCTTCATGTGCCAGAATATTGAGAGGATGGTGCCCTTGGTGCAGAGAAAGAGCCCAGCACAGCAACACAGGAGCATCTACCATTATGCTTTGATCAAGATTGTGGTCATGCATCAGTTGGTCCAGCAGGGTATTCCATGGGAGGATTTCATCTCTCGAGATTTCTTCACAGCGCCACCACCCCCTGAGGTTGTTCATGAGGAGGGAGGACCTTCACAGCAGTATGACATCCCTGAGCCCAGACATGTCAGCTCCCCTCCATTGGTCACATATCAGAGAGGCCATATGGCCTTATTTGTATCAGCTCGGCGAGTATTTTCTCCACATCAGGTGGAAGGGGTATCGCCTTCTTCATCAGCACCGCGAGTGTTATCTCCACACCAGGTGGAAGGGGCCTCGTTTCCGATAGCAGCACAGGTATCAGAGAGGGGCAAGCAGCCCATGATTGAGGAGGGATTGTCAGGTGATCCAGATATTGACATCATTGATCTTGACACCCGTTCTCCTAGCTCGGAGCTTAAGGAGATCATTCAGCAACGGGAGGCTGAAAATCGCTTGTTGCAAGAAAAATTAGAGAGGGCACAATGGACAATCACATATTTAGAGCAACACAACAAGCAATTAGAGGATGAGCACACTCTCGATGAGTTGCGGAGGATCCATGAAGACCGCAACTTGGCTCGTAAGAGACCTGGTGATTTGGTACCCATTGAGCGAGAGGCTATGCTTCTCCGGGTCAATGCTCATTTGGAGAGGTTGCTGGCCAAGGCTAACAAAGATAAGGACATGCTCCGGAACATGAAAAACCATTATTGGGCTCGAATGCACGTATGTAAGGCAAAAATGAAGGTGCTCAAAGGACGGTTGGCCAAGGCACTAAAACGAAGAAAAAGGCCCGATCCCCTCCACATCTTGGCTGAGGCTTCCTTGAAAGAGCATGGTGCTAAATGACTTACCTTCTGCACAAATATCAAAAAAATTTGAGCAATTTTGGTCGTTTGTGATTTTTTTGGGCAAAAAACAGGTTTTCTTCCCCAACGCGTAGCGCGCCGTGCGCTACCCTGAAGATGGGCAACTCCTTTTCATGAAAACTCAGCATTTTTGGATTTTTCATGCAAAAACACATTTTCTCAACAATTTCCAAGAAATTTCACCAAGTTTTGAGCCTCCAGAATGTCAAAAAACATGCAAAAAATGACTTTCTGCCACTTTTTTGACACACAAGAAGCAGTCTTGGGAGATTGCAATTTTGGAGTGGAAAATGGTCACCAAATTCAGAAATTCCACTTGGGTTGGAAAGTAGACATCCATACCTTTCTAACAAGCCCACGTTTTCCTCATTTGGACTCCGGGAAGTGCCTCAAAAGCAGGCCCAAAGGCGCGCTACGCGTTGAGATTCAAGGCGCTACGCATCAGGCTATTTTCACAGAAATGCACCTCCTGCTCAGCAAAATGCAGTTTTGACTAGGTTTGACTTTTTGGAGTGGGTTTTGATCCTCCTTGATTTAAATGATGTAATTTTATGATACTTTGACACTTATTTATCTCTTCTAGAATATTCATTCATGAAATAGGCAAAAATTTAATGAATGAATTGGTTTCCTAGCTTATAGAGGCAAGTTGTTTTGACTGCCTGGATTCTAGTGCTCAGTTTGGAATTGGTTGAAACAGCTCCTAGGATAGTGAGCTCGACTCCTAGAGGCAAGGAAAGATGTTATATTTCCTATATTATGTACTTTCTTGGTCATTTTTAGGGTTGGACTCTTGAGGGAGAAAGCTTCTATTGTATTACTCATTGTATCTCTGCAATTTTGGCAAAGGAAGAAAGACCAGGGTTTTGCAGTCCTTTTTGGGATTCCTGTGGTTACATGTATTGATGGTGTGTTTCTCTTTGTACTTGTAAGTTTTTTATGTGAATCATCTTCTTACTTTTCCTTCTGCAAATTAGGCAAATGAAGTGTTAAAGTAGAATTCATGATTGCCATGCTCTGCTTTTAAGTTTGCTTAATATCAATGTTTTCATCTGTTTAAGGGGAATTCAAGGTGATTTCTTGCTCTCCTTAGCTCCTCACCAGTCATTCTCATCCATACAACTCTTTCAAAGGCATCAATACAGTCTCCTATCTTGCCCGAAAGAGCCCCTTGCGAAAACCGTGTCCAATCCCCGCACCCAAAATTGCCTTTCCCCGATTTTCCACCAAAATCCTAAAAATCTCAAATCAAACCTTTTATCAGTTTACTAGCCTAAAATCAGTGTTCTTTATTGGTTATCTCCGCCCTTTGAAGATCTTTGCCGAGATATACTGGAGAGAGCCCTCTCCTGCCCCGTAGGGCTAGCTACGAGGCTAAGTGGTTTGATGTTGACTTGGAGTTTGCCTTTCTCAGCCTGAGGTGAAATTTCAAGCGCTAACAGATAGAAGAACCAAGGCTGAAGATTTCTTTATTGGTAATAAAGTGCTCAAATGGGATTCATGAAGAGGAGACAAAGGAAAGCATGGCAAATTTGACTCCCTTTGGAGGGGACCCTTTGTAATTCAAGCAGTACAAGGAAATAACACTTATTTCTTGAAGAATTTGGATGGCACTGAAGCTGAAGAGGGCCCTGTAAATGGCTGGATGTTAAAGCATTATTTTGACTACTTTCCATGTATATAACATGGCTTTGCCCTGTACATTATCAGTTGTATATAGTATTTTCTTTCAGCATATAGATAGTTCAGCTTCAGAAGTTTGTAAATAAGCAGGAAAAGGCTTTTTATTTCAGAAGTTCCACAATGGTGAAAGATTCCAGTTTTGAAATCCAAAAAGAAAGCTTTCAAGTTTTGATAAGAAGTCAAAAGCCAAGGCAGTCTGACCTGCTGTTCTTGGTCTTTCAAGTAGAAAAACCATCCCCAAGTGGAGCCACTGTTAGCTACCTATACCAATAGGTTTCATTTTTCATGATTGGCAGGGGAAGTGCCAAATATGCTCTACTTTGGTGATGCAAAGATCTCATATTTTGTGGAAAACACATATCTACAGTTGTTTGATGCTGTCCTACTTCTGAATGGGTGATCCAACAGTCTAAACTGGGTCATGCCATATTTCAATTTTTGTTGTAGATTAGAGAAAGAAATCTGTCCAAACTGTTCAATCTTGGCAGATCAGTAGTTAGGTAGAGAATGAAGGTTCCCAACTGCTTAATCTGGGGCCTTGGAAGTAATAAGGCTAGCCTTAGATAGAAAATCAAAAGGAAATGCCAAAAGAAAAGAAAAGGGCACATGAGGGTTTGCAAGTCTAAGTGCACCCTCCCTGAAGTAACAAAAAATGCTAGGCTATAGAATGGGTAGGTAGATGGGGTTGCAGAAGCATGATTTCTTTCATATCACTGGCCTAAGCAGAGAAAACACATATTGTCCAGATCACATCCACCTATCCAACATTTTGGTGATAGTAAAGTGAAGCATGTCTAATTTCCTAATCATTCCCCATCAAACTCCTTGCTAACATCCCACTATCACCTTGGTTCATAAGAGAAATCAAACTCATTTGTTGATCCTTGTTGTATAGAAGAGCCACATTTCTTGTGTAAAAATCTTTTCATTTTGATCTACTCTCCTAACTAAGTTTTTTCCCTAAAAACTTAGTGTTTGCCTCCTCTCTTCCATATCTCCCATCCAATACTAACGACTAACTCTATTATTACTTAACTCCCTATCTTCCCCTTTTCCCTATTACTATATCACTATTGTGTATAAAAACCACAAAAAATATGTATTCCCCCTTCCCCTAGGAAATATAGCCTTAAGTCCCAAAGGGTCGGAGCACAAATGAGTTTTAGCGCTAAGGCAAAAGCACGCTAAAGGGTCTATTTCAGGATTAAATCAACATCTGGTTGATTTAACAGCCCAAGCGCATTTCACCAACAAATACATGAAAACCCATTTGTTCTAAAAAACATTACAAAACCCACAAATCCGCCATTGTCCTAAGTTTTGTACCTGGCGCACCTTTCCACAAATATCATTTGTTTATTGTCCGCTCCCCGCCGTATTGTCCGATCACCTCCGCTCCCCGTCGACCGTCGGATCAGGGCCCTCCCATCCGACGGCCCACAGCAATATCGGACCACCCCCGATGCCTGTACGTTAGCGCCCGAAATCTGTCAGAGGGTGACGTCAGGGCTCGGACACGCGTCACTCCTGGGTTGTATCGGGCGGCCTCCTGCCAAAACCGTGCCCGTACCTTAAGCGGTCCGATATTACCGCTTACCGCCTTCCGCTTACCGCCCGCCAAGTCGGCCCTACGTCACCTCCACGCCATTGCCGAGTCAGCACCACATCAGCGCCCGACCCACCATCGCCCCGAGCTGTCTGCCACGTCCCCCGTCCACCTGGACCACTCACAGACCGCCATGTCATCATTCCGTACCATGACCCCACCTATGACATCATCCGAGAAAAGCGCGCCAAAGGCCAAATTTCCTATATTTTCGCCCAAAATCATGTTTTTTCGCGTTTTTGTGAAAAAGACTGTTATGCCTCCTGCATGAATTTTTACGTCCTTCTCGCCGCCAACCTGCAAAAAATTGATTCAAAGCCGTGGCCGCCCAGAATTCAGCTTGGATAAGCCTCCACCCATCGCGCCGTGACCAGGTATTTACCGTTTCTTCCTGCACCTGGTTCAGTTCGTTCTTCGCTGTAAAAAAACGCCCAGAACTGCCATTTTCCCCTGAAACTCAAGCTTTTTTGTCCTGCTAGTGATTCAATTCCTCCCAAGACTGACCAATTGTGCCCCTTTTACACCAGAACTGCCCTGTTTTTAGTAAAAAACCTTTTTACCTCAATTCACCGCACAAAGCTGCATTTGCCCACATTCCCAAATAAAAATCTGCTTGAAGAGCACCAAACACATGGAGACACCAGTGGCTCTAAACATTTCACCTTTAAATGCCCCCAAAGAGAGCTAGAATGGCTACCCGTGGCTGACAGAGACTACCAGATGGCACAAGTAATCCTAGAGTACAACAAGTATCATATTCATTTAATCAATGAGCTAAAAGCTAAACATCTCAATGGAACTGATGTTCTAGGGATTTGGGACTCCAATTTGCCCATTTTCAATCTTCCTCATGTCAATATCCTACCAGATTTAATCCATCGATGCAGTGCCAACTATGACCCATGTCAGAGAGCTGTCCTCAGTCCCTCAGGCTCAGTTTTGTTCCATGTCACCCCTGAGGCTATAAATCAAACGCTACACTTTCATACTACAAATCCATTGACTCCTCTATCTATGATGGACTTGATAAAGCAAGGAGGCAAGTTGTCCAGTGCCCAAATCATAGATATTAATCAACTATTCATTCAATCAGGCTCTCAAACTGTGAGGACTCCTCCTATTGGAAATGTATATCTCAATGAGTTGGGCAAAATGCTTGTGGATATGATCAGTTATGTCCTGGAATACAGATCAACTGAAGATGTTGATGAAACCATTCTGGCCATGATGTCTGTCTTCTCCCCTGGAAAGCCTCCTTCTGTTCACTATGATTATGCTACATACATTGCCAATAAAATTCATGAGAAATTGATGAATTTAGAGAGGGAAAGGATATTTAGATACACTTCTTACATCTATCACTTGTTCCTATTTTATCAGCCTGATAGATTCCCTATTACTCTCAAGAAGTTTGATGCTCGGGGAAACCAAAGGTCTGTGGTATTTTGGTCTTCAATCTTTCATCACATATCTTTTTCACCATATAGCTACTATGAATACATAGACCTTTTTATCCATCCAGCCATGTCCTTGCTGTTGAGTTCCCCTCCTCCAAGATTGACAGATGAGATGCAAAGAATCCTCCAGCTCTCAAAGGCCTACAACATTGGGGATTGGTACTTTTACCAACACCATACAGTGATCAGAATATATGGTTGTGAGTTAGCCCCATATAGGCTACCAAGATATGTCCCTATGAGACTTTTTGCTTTAGAATATTTCAGACAATTTGGAAATGCAGACATGATCCATTTCCACAGCAAAAATAAGAAGGTACAGCTCAAAGTCAGAAACCAGCTAGGCCCATTTATTTATAATAAAAGAGAAGAGGCATGGCAAGAAGCAGATAAGATCCTGCAACGCCTGAGGTTGCAAACCAGTTTCCTCTGGATACCCTATGATCCCAATCATTTCATTAGTCTTAGAAGGGTCAAATATAAGTTGGCTAGCTATGATCATGTCAGGTTGCCTCATATTGAAAAATATGCAAATCTGTTAAGATGGAAAGAGGGCACCTTAGAAGAGGCAAGTTAGAAAGAGGAAATAGCACAAAAAGAAGCAAAAAAACTTGAGAAGGAAGCTGACTTGGAATATTGTGGACAGGTTTCTTCTTCTTATCATACTCAACTTGGAGCAGCTGCCTCATCTTCTACAACTCCCCATCAAGCAGCTCAAACTATTCCTCAAGCAGCTAGCACAGATAAGGGAAAAGAAATGGAGCAGGAGCAGATGCTCCCAACAACAAAACAGCAGAAAGAACAGGCGGAACAGCAAGAGGAAATGGCTGAGGCCCCTGTATCTACAGAGAAACAGGCTCAAGAAAGTGTGCCTCCAAGGCAGGAAACAACAATGGATACCTCGGTACTTCAAATCCCAATAAATGAAGAGAGAACTAGGAACAGGGATAGACAGCAAGAAACTCCCCTCACTACATCAGCAAGTCAACAAGGGGAGAAAAGGCAAATATTGAACCCTTTTTCTGAATAAGAGATGCCTATTGGACCATCCATGGGTATGGCCCCCCCTAGCATGGAAGCATCAACCAGTTCATTCCAACAGGAACAAGAAAGACCACTTGGAGGAGAGGTCAGCTCCTCAAGCCAGCAAAGAAGGGCAGAGTCTGGAATCAAGAAACAATTTATGGATATAAAAGCTAGGAATGAGCCAGTCAGAATCCAACTTTATAATCATTTGCTCAAGATGGCTCCCACTAATCAACAGAGGCTCATGTCAGCATATGACATTGCAGAAGGGAAGATGACTATGAGCCATTTTATGCCTACCATGCTGCAGCCACAGTCAGCTGCAGATTACATCAGAACCAACCTAGAGGTATTTGCAAAAGACATCCACCCAATGGACCAAATAGAGCTACATAAGCAAACGGGTGAGATGGTCTACTCTACTCTTGCAGATAAAACATTTCTAGCACACAAACTGCAAAATTCTCTCCATAATACTACTGCCCAACTAGAATTGGAGAAAGCTTCTTCTCAAGCCAAAGACAACAGGATTAGATCTTTGGAAGATATCATTATAGAGCTTGGGCATGACCCAAGTGATCCTAAAGCTGTGTAGGCTCTCGTGAAGAAAAAGGATGAAGATATATCAGCTTTGAGGAAGATGGTCAAACTTCCAGTAACCCTTCACCCCCAAACAGAAGATGTTGCTCAGCAGAGAAAGGATCAAGATGTAGTGGCCATGTTGTTGACACTACACAAACAATTGGTAGAAACAGAAGGACGATTGATAGCAACAGAGGGTGCATTACAGGCAGCCCTGAAACAAAAAGGAGGAGAGCAGAAGCCCTCTCAACCAGTAATTAACCTTGAGGAGCCTCCTCAAATTATAAGTCCTCCCACAGGACAAACACCAGAGGCAGGACCTTCAGCAGCAGCACCAGCAACAACATAAGGATAGACACCCAGCCTTGATATGCAAAATATGATGAAAGAACTTCAAGCTCTGGAGGCCCAGATGGTAGAATTAAATGAGGCCAAGGAAAAATTCGCTACACTTAATGAAAAATATGATAAATCAAAGCAAAGTGTAGCTGAAAAAACAAGAGAGGTAAGGGCTCTTGAGAAGAAAATAAAAGAACTAGAGAAAGATCTCTCTCTTGATAAAGTTGTGGCTGAAATCAAGAAAGTCCTGTGGGCCAATATTGGTCAGTCTATAACAGATCAATGGCAATATATTGAAACCATCCATGAGCATATAGATCTCATAGGCAGGGCCCAAAAAGAAAGTCAAAGAGCAAGGGCATCTCTAGGCAATATGCCTGAGATAGCCAATAGGATGATCAATGTCCTTAACAATCGCACAGGCCCCCAGCTGGCAGCAATGGGTATCTCTAACAGAACTGATACCATTTTACTAGTAAAAAGGGTGCTCACTTTGAGAAATCATGTGCAAACATTGGATAGAAGGTGCCAGGAAATGCAGACAGAGGTGAACAAATTCATGGAGAAATTTATAGCATTGCATAACAGAGGCCTTCCCAGCTTACTAACCAGTGCAGGAAGGTTACTATCTCATGAAAACTATGCCAAGAGGGTAAATACATATGCTACAAATCAGATCACTGCAGCATCAAGTGCCCCAGAGGAAACAGGGCCTGCATCTGGGCAGAGTCTCTATGACAAAATAGAGAATTTGTTTTTTATCATGAATGAGATTAGACATCTATTTGAAGTGCCTCCAAATTACTACAAATATACTGAGGCAGATGAAACCTTAGGCATAATTTTGAGACATCAGTTGCCTACTCAGGAATGGTGGACAAGCATGATACAGACATTGCTGTGAAGAAACAGATTTTTCACCAAATTTTTGTACATCAATTATAAGTCATCATGTTCAGAAAATTGATATATTCACTATGACTGGAGAGGAGTGGACAGAGCCAACTCAGCGAACAAATTTGGCCACTAAAGCAACACCGAAAGATGATGGGGCTGAGATAGCTGCAGCACGACAAAGCAATAAAGGGCTTATTACTCAGAATCAATGCGAAGCAGTCGACAGACCCAGTTGCCCCAAAAGTCAAGAATTTCTGACAAACAACAAGCAGCTGTTGTATATTCATTTAAGTAGCTTTTAATTTTGTAAAAAATATCTTAGAAAGTTGGTAAGAGCAGTTATTGTGCAATAACTCACTGTTGAGATATTTCTATGATATTTTGTATATATGCACCCCCGCATAGCTTATTGGGGGTTGTTGTTACTCATTTGTTCAAGAGAACTCGGCTGTATATCCTCTGAAAGATATAATACAAAGGAGCTGTTGGTTTCCAAAGGAATGAGTTTGCCTTGGACCTGATGTGATGAAACTATTGACTGCTGCAGGATTCTCGTGTTATGGCGTGATACAATAAGTGTTTTCTACCCGTATTTCTATTTCATTTTTTACTTAAGCTGTCTGTGATGTATGGTGATTAATCTTAGTAGAAAGGTAAAAGACTAGTTCAGGATTTGTCCATTAAAGACACCCTAAACTCAATCCTTACTACTAAATATGTTTTCTTCAGGGTTAGCTGCAACTATGGAATTCTTAAATGCTCCTATTTGCTCTAATCACATGATAAGTCTTTATTCAGTAATTCTCTTTTGCTGCTGAGTAGGATTTGTTCTTCATTTCGTGTTGCACTGTGAAAGAACTCTTGATTGCCTTTCCTGGTGTAATTTATACTGTCTCTTTTCTAAAAAATCAAAGTTTGTATCATGAATACCCACCTAGCCTTGCAGTGAACCTCTCTTTATCACAGATATCAAATGATTTTCATTTCTGGACTCCACATGCCCAATGGACTGAACTTTCTTTGATGCTTGCATGCCCTTCTTTGAACAATAGCCGACAACCAAAATTCAAACAAAACTCTCACCTCATAACTAGCCTAAAATCTTCAAAAAACAAAGTTAAAACTAAAAGAGAGAGCCCTCTCTGATTACAGGTAGGCTAGAACCTGTAATCCAAAGCTTGGTTAGTGGTTACCCCGGCCGTATTCCCTCAGGAGTCAAAGGGAACAACCTGGGTGTTAACAGAAAGGACGAAGCAGGTTACGACATGTTCAAGGACTTCATAACAAAAATTTCTCAGAGAAGATCCAAATATTCTTAGCCACATGAATATCACTTTAGTGATCTCCTTAATTATATCGCGATGTATTGTTTATTTATTTTTTGGGTGGATAATATAGTTCCATTTTCATTTGCAGACCTTTGAGATTGAATACAATCTTAGGTAGCTTTCACTATATTATATCTCCCTCATCTTTGAATTCTTCTTGTAAAAAGTTGAGATCTATAGCTCTTCTAAGCGATATAATTTTCAGCTCTCTAACTCCTTGCTCTCTCTCTCTCTCTCTCTATATATATATATAACTTCATTACAAAATGCATTTTCTAAATTAAACATTATATGTTAATAATTCCACCATCCTAATCCTACTTAGGTTGTATGCCTTGTACAACATTAGTTGCTCCATTATAGTATGCCTATTATTTAGGCAATCAACATAATCATTTTTTTTAACCTTATGCCTCAAACTATCTACGATATATTTATGATTTCTATGATGTATGCATCATTGAATTTATATAGATTAAAAATTAATAAGGTATATATGGTTTAAATACTATACAATATATACATATAGTTTAAGAAAATGTTCTTATATTTTTATAATATTAGTTTAGTGATATATGCATTATTAAATTTATATATCAAAATATATATGTATTGTTTAGTAAACATGTAATATATAAAAAAAAAAATTACAATTTTATAATATTATTTAATAGTATAAAGTTAATATATGTTATAAAGTTTTTATTTAAAAAAATGGGGTTAGATGTTGGAGGGGTTATTCTCAATCTTGATGGAAAAATTGAAATTAAACACATTTGGGGGTTAGTTAATTGTGTAAATATTGTGGCAAAAGCATATGGATTACTATATGTGTTAGGTAAACTTGACTCGGGGAAAGAGTCAAAGTTGATTGGGTCAATAGTAGTGGTTTTGGGCTCGTGGTTTTTTTGTTGCCCATAGTAATTTTTTGTGGATTGCATGTAGTGAAGCCTTTAAAAGGCTTGAAAGACTTCATTGTACTAGGGTTAGGGAGGTGAGCGGTGAAGGCTCACTTGGTTGGTTTGGCTAGGTTTTGGCCAAGGACTAATGAAATTCCATTAGATGGGTTTTTCCCTGGAATTGGAGTTTTCCCAGGATAAACACTCTATGCATTATGTTTATGTTTCATGATTGTTGTTGATTTATTATCAATTCTCTCCATAAATATTTTCTCTTTGGTAAAATTTCTACAATTAGTATTAGAGCCAAGAATTGGCTTTAAAGAGATACTTTTGTTTCCAAGGGTGTATTTGGCATGTTGAATGCGAGGGACGCACATAAGGATGAAAAAGTGAAGTTCAGAGTTTTGGATTTGGTGGTTAACTAAGATCTAATGGAGCTATGAGCGTGAAGGAATATTTGTTTTGCTAATGCAATTCTGGAACCAAGAAAGGCTTACTAGATCCTACACTTGTTGAAGTCAAGGCCTATAATCAAAAGTACCTACAATTGTGATCCAGGTGGATATTGGTGGCCACCTGCCAAGTCCACCTGGACCCCCACCATTGTCTTTCTCAGCATTTTCAGTTTCCTTAATTGTAGCACAACTTACTATTTTTAGCAGTTTTTCGGGTCCTGAACTTCCGGAGCCGTTTTGAGGCCCTAAACGACGTTTTTTGGGGAATCCAGGGCAACATGGGTCCATTCCATGGACCCATGTTGCCCGTTCCAACAATGATAGTGCTCGGATAGATCTTTCTAATGAGCTATTGTACGCGTCAAACGGAGATCATATGCCAAAGTTATGACCCCGGGAAATTGATGTACCAATTTACCCCCAAACGGGGCCCACAGTTTGGCGTTTCATCTCCTAGGGTTAGGTTTTGGAATGTGAAGGGTTTTCCATTGTTTCTCAACAATAAATAGGCCTTCGAGCCTCATTGTAACACAGTTCAGAGGCATGTAGCCACCACATCTCTTCTCAGAGATAAGCTACCATCGCCCTAGCTGGTTTATTTCCATTTCTGGTTGTAAGCATATTTCAGTATTTTCCATTAATGAAATGAAGTATTATTTCCGCTGCATCTTTGCGTATATGGTTATCTCTGTAATTTGTTGCGTTCCTGTTTAAATCCGGATCAGTGGTATCAGAGCGGTCTGCTTTTTCTCTGTTTTTCTTTGCATGTCCCCAACAAGGTCGAGATATAAGGAGTTAGGGCTTGAACTGGTTGAACCTTTGCAAGACTAGCCTCGCAAATCCCGACGGCCTCCCATGGCGGACGAGAAGAAAGACGAGGGGGCAGGAGATCCCATCAAAATCTTGCTCGAAGAAGCCCTCGAGCGACAACGGAACGCGATGATGGACAACTTTGCCCAGATCCTTCAGCGGCTACCCAGAAGCAACGCATCGGCTTCCAGCAGCTACTCTGGAAACGCCACACCCTTTAAGGTACAAGTTAATTTTGAAATCCCCATATTCGAGGGTCAGATAGACGCAGATGCCGTAGATAAATGGTTAAATCTGCTAGAGGGTTATTTTTCTGTTCATGAATTTTCGAGTCGGGAAAAGATTGTTTTTGCTCTTCTCAAAGCAGCCCCCCACGTCAAGGACTGGTGGGAAACCTACTGCGAGCAGAAGGATGAAAGTACTGGCTCACTATTTTCAGCCGCACCCACCTGGGATTCGTTCCGGGATGCCATCAAGGAGCAGTACTACCCTGTCGGAAGCTATGAGGATGAATATATAAAGTGGACCACGCTGCGGCAGGGGAGGGACCAAGACGTGCCGGAGTTCACCAACCTTTTCCATACCCTTCGCACAAAGTTGGGTATCAAGGATTCAGAGCAACATTTGATACTCAAATACCATGGCTGCCTGCACAAGTACATCTAGGAAGAAATACAATTCCTAAACATCTCCTCGCTCGGCGCAACATACCGATATGCCGTCAAGGTTGAGCATAAGTTTAAACAAAAGAAGCGAGACTTTGGACCTGCGAATCCAAAGGGGAAAGGTGCCCCTAAACCATAGAACAAAGGACCAAGCCAAGGTGGGACAGCCCAAGACAACCAGCCGAAGCTGCAAGCAAAGAACAGCGCCACGAAGCCGAGAAAGGACACTGGAAAATGGTGCGAGTTCCATAAGAGCTCCACTCAAAACACAAGTGAGTGTCAGGCCAAGCAGTCACTGGTGGCTGAGCTAAAGGTTTCAGAATCAGATGCATGTTCCGACTCTGAGTCAGAACTCGATAAGGGGTACGAAAAAGGGAAGAAGATCATTGATGCGGATCCCAGCGCCACTGTTGCTACCGCAAAGATCCAGAAAAATGAACCCGAAGATCCAGAGGAGGAGGAGCGTCTCTTCCACTCCCAGATGTGGGTAAAGGGCTCCCCGATACAGTTCATTGTTGATAGCGGGAGTCAAAAGAACCTCATTTCGGCAGAGGTCGTGAAGCGGTTGGGCTTACCGACCACAGCACATCCACAACCATACACCATTGGGTGGATTCACCAAGGACGAGATCTTCGCGTGAGCCAGCAGTGTCGCCTTCCATACAACATCAAGCCCTTCACGGATGAGGTATTGTGTGACATTGCTCCCCTTGAAGTTTGTGATGTATTACTAGGACAACCATACTTGTGGAAGCGACATGTTGTGTATGAATCAAGGCCCCGTGCTGTCATTATTACATTGGGAAATAAGTTGTTCAGGATACCAGAGGTAGCACCACCTGCCGCCATCTCTTTGATTACTGCAAAACAATGCAGTAAGATCATTTCCAAAACCAGGAAATTTGTTTTCCTGATGATACGCCCTCAAGGAAAGAAGAAGACAGTGGCCGCGGCCTCCAAACGGGTTCCCTCTGCACGACAACTACAGATGGACAAGATTGTGGAGGAGTACGAGGACATCTTCACCTCCCCGGCAGGGGTTCCTCTGCACTGTCAAGTCAAGCACTCCATTGATCTGACCCCAGGTGTGCCGCTACCCAATGGACCAATTTATCGGCGCTCCATTCTGGAGAACGATGAAATCAAGAGGCAAATTCAGGAGCTCCTGCAGAAAGGTCACATCCGTCCGAGTTCATTGCCCTGTGGGAGGTCGATCGTGTTGGTATAGAAGAAGGATGGGACGTGGAGACTCTGTATTGACTATCGGGCGCTGAACAAGATCACTGTCTGTAATAGGTACCCGATCCCGCGGATTGATGACCTCCTAGACCAACTAAAGGGGGCGAAATATTTCAGCAAGATTGATCTGAAGTCAGGATATCACCAGGTACCAATCGAACCCTCCGATGTGTGGAAGACTGCCTTCAAATCCAAGGAGGGCCTCTTCGAATGGTTGGTCATGCCTTTCGGATTGACGAATGCTCCTGCAACCTTTATGAGGCTAATGGATGACATCTTGCGGCCATTCACCAACTCCTTTGTAGTAGTATACTTGGATGACATTCTGATCTTCAGCTAGAGTTGGGAAGAGCACCTCCACCACATCCGACAGGTTCTCCAAACACTGCGGCAACACAAGCTATGTGCCAATTTGGAGAAATGCACTTTTGGCATGACCCAGATTCAGTATCTGGGATACATCATTGATGAACAGGGGGTGCATGTCGATCCAACCAAGATCCAAGTCATTCGGGATTGGCCCTCTCCAACCACTCTAACAGAGCTCCACAGTTTTCTAGGTCTTGCCAACTTCTACCGCAGGTTTGTGTTGGGGTTTTCTCATATTTCTTGGCCCTTGAGTCAAGTCACCAAGGGCGGGGCGAAAGCAAAATTCTTTTGGTCTGAATCTCAACAGAAGGCATTCAGGGAGTTGAAGGATCGCCTCTGCACGGCACCAGTGCTCGCGTTACCAGATTTACAACAACCATTTGAGGTCGAGACAGATGCCTCTGACTATGCTATTGGGGCAGTCCTTACTCAACATGGACATCCAGTGGCATATCATAGTGAAACACTTTCGGACACAGTCCGGAAGTACCCCACTTATGATAAAGAGATGTATTCCATTGTACAGGCCTGCCGACAATGGAAGCATTACATTTTGGGGAAGGAAACGGTCATCCACACAGACCACCGACCTCTGCAGTTCATACAGACCCAAGGGAAATTGCAGAATGATCGCCATCAGAAGTGGTCTACATACCTGCAACAATTTCACTTGAATATGAAGTATAAAAAGGGCAACACCAATAATGTTGCATATTTCCTTAGTCGACCACCGATCATGGCGCTAACCACCGTGCTCAACTCTTGTGGGCACGAGACTTCTGATTGGCCACTTCTCTACAAAAGCGACCCAGAATTCGGCCACACATACCAGACACTCTTGGAGGGTCGACATGTTGCAGATTTTCACCTCCAGGATGCCCTATTATGCCACCTCGGTCACCTTTGTGTTCCTTCAAGCGAGCGTGCCAAGATGATTTGGGAAGCACACTACAGTCGGGCTGCTGGGCATTTCGGGGTCGAGAAAACAGTGGCAGTTCTGCAAAATTATTTCTGTTGGCCAAATCTCCGACAGGATGTTGGGAAGTACATCCGATCATGTACTGCCTGTGCCATTTCCAAACCGACCATTAAGAAGCACAACCTCTATACCCTGTTGCCTACCCCTAGTCGACCTTGGGAATCCATCTCCACGGATTACATGTCAGGCCTTCCTTCCACTAAACATGGAAATGACTGTGTTTTTGTGGTCGTCGACAGGTTCTCGAAGATGGCCATTATGATGGCCTGCAAGAAGAATATCACAGCAGAAGCCACTGCTAAACTCTTCTTTGAACGAGTGTGGGTGCACTTTGGGATCCCACAGTCTATCATCTCAGATCGGGACAGTCGGTTTCTCAGCACATTTTGGTCCAGTCTCTGGTCAATGCTGGACACCAAACTCACGAAGTCCACAGCCTTCCATCCTCAAACTGATGGCCAGACAGAGGTTGTCAATAGGATGATTGTGCACATTCTGCGCATGTATAACTCAAAGCATCCACGCACATGGGACGAGAGCCTCCCCTATGTTCAGCACAGCTACAACCGAGCTCTTCACAGCTCCACTGGCCATAGCCCTTTTCAGGTGGGTTTGGGATTCCAGCCACTATGCCCCATTGATGTGGCCATGCCACTTGCAGCTACTCACATGAATTCAGCTCATGTCCAGTCCGAAACAGATAAGGCCACTAGCTTCATTGAGCGCATCCAACATATTCGCCAGAAGGTCCATGACATTCTTGAGAAATCAAATGCTTAGTACAAGCAGCGACATGATCAACATCGAGTGCCACACAAGTTTCAGGTGGGCGACAAAGTCTCGTTGCATTTGCAGAAGGAACGCCTTACTGGAGCCTATCGGAAATTGAGACCACTCCGATATGGTCCTTACACCATTACTAAGGCCATGGGAGACAATGCATTTGAGCTCAACATTCCCCCATTCCTTGGCCTGCACCCAGTGTTCAATGTGGACCGCCTTCGGCCATAGTTTCCACCATTGCTAGACACATCCGACATTGCAGAACAGCTCAAACCCACAGAATTAAATCCAGATTGCATGGAAAAAGCTGCAACTGATCGGATCATGGACACACAGATCAAGAACACTCGCCAACAGAATATCCAACTGTATCGAGTTGTCAAAGCAGGCCAACTCCTTCAGCAGGGCAAGTGGCTCACCAGGGAACAAGTTCAGCAGAAGTTTCCTCATCTCAGGGAGGAGCTCAATGCAATGGGGACCATTGCTTCCTAAGGGGGGAGGAATGATCCAGGTGGATATTGGTGGCCACTTGCCAAGTCCACCTGGACCCCCACCATTGTCTTTCTCAGCATTTTCAGTTTCCTTAATTGTAGCACAACTTACTTTTTTTAGCAGTTTTTCGGGTCCTGAACTTCCGGAGCCGTTTTGAGGCCCTAAACAACGTTTTTTGGGGAATCCGGGGGCAACATGGGTCCATGTAATGGACCCATGTTGCCCGTTCCAACAATGATAGTGCTCGGATAGATCTTTCTAATGAGCTATTGTACGCATCAAACGAAGATCATATGCCAAAGTTACGACCCCGGGAAATTGATGTACCAATTTACCCCCAAACGGGGCCCACAGTTTGGCGTTTCATCTCCTAGGGTTAGGTTTTGGAATGTGAAGGGTTTTCCATTGTTTCTCAACAATAAATAGGCCTTCGAGCCTCATTGTAACACAGTTCAGAGGCATGTAGCCACCACATCTCTTCTCAGAGATAAGCTACCATCGCCCTAGCTGCTTTATTTCCATTTCTGGTTGTAAGCATATTTCAATATTTTCCATTAATGAAATGAAGTATTATTTCCGCTGCATCTTTGTGTATATGGTTATCTCTGTAATTTGTTGCGTTCCTATTTAAATCTGGATCAGGTGGACGCGTTGGTGAATGGAAACTCACATGAAAGTTATATGGGTGCATTCCATTTTGCAGAGTGAAGCGCATCATGTCCCATATTAACCCCTCGTCATTTGTTTCATAAAATCCAAGTCTAGTCTCCTCTAGCTTGGGGTATGATTAGGGAACTATGGCTTTGAAATTTTTGTATTAACAGAGCAACCATTCTATTGATTTCAAAAATTTAGAGTGAATGTGGGAGTCTTGAATGATGGTGAGAAGTAGTGGTAGATCCATGATTACTAGCTCTCATGGCATGTGGTGGCATGGATGAGTATGGTGTTGTTGGTAATGCTAGACGTGAGTGTTAACGTTGTCAGTGCTTAAAATTGTTTTTGTGTCAACAAACTTTGTTGCAATAATTGGGGACGTTATGACACTACCTCATATTATTACAGTTATAACTGCTATAGTGGTCCATGTTACAACTCAGGTGTAGGATCTCCAAGTGGTAGAGGTGGGAACATGGGGATTATAATTTCTCACAATTTCTTCAATGGCCTTACAAGTGCAGTTGATATCTGCAGTGAAGGCAAGCTATGGAATGAGAAAAGTTCTGGAGCTGTGTACCGGGGATGGAATTTGATAAGCAAATTACCAGTCACAGGGTGATTTTCCCATCAAATATAGTTTAAAAATTTACAAAATTGTTAAGATTCTTCCTTGAAACTATGAAGATGGGTTAGGGAGGTGTGAAAACTGTCAAATTGGACAGTTAGATCTGTTTTGAAATTCTAACCTTGTTGTGTACTGCGGGACTGTTGAGAGATTTAGTAGTAAGGAGGTGTCATTGTCTCAAGAAGGCCTTTAGGCTTGTTGTGAAAAGCGAGTTTAAGATTTCTATCCAGGATTTTAGCCATCTGAAGGCTAAATCTCATGGAAAAGATTAATGCTTGTGAAGGGCTTAGATCCACTTTGCAGATCTGCATAGACTGGTTAAAATATTTTGGAAAAAAGGTTTGGCGAGTTTTAGCTTTAAGGGCGAAGGCATTTTGGCTATGTGCCAAAGGAAGATTCCAAGGATAAGATGTATATGGGTTCTAACCCTAGCCAAAGTTGGATTTAACTTGGGAGCCAAGGTTCTTGTTGATGGAAATATAAGGTAATGGTGGTGGAACTAGAAAGAGGCAATGAGATCCATATCCATACAACCATTGGAAATAATAACATGTATTAGGATTTGGTTGAAGGTAGGCTATGGGCTCAATGAGTGCTCCAAGTATAGTTTCAATGATAATAATCAACTGTTAACAAAGTTAGATCTGGCAGTGATAGTGACAAGGTAGGGAGTATTAATGGACTCAATTAACTCAAAGTAATGCCAAAGTGAGAGAATGGAAGCCATATAGAAACAACTTATGAAAGCAAATGTTATAATATATATTTTTTTTTTTTTAAATTTCATATAAATGGGCATATTGTTGTAAGACCTAGTAAAACATACATACCTCTAGGAAATTTTGGGTAAAGTTTGGTGTTAGACCTAGGTGATAGGAGACATACTGGGTATAAACTTTGAGGGGGTTAAGGGCTAGAGTGAGTAAAGCCACTTGGCTAGTTTGGCCATATTTAGTCAAGGGAAACCCCAAGTCAAGGTTTAAAGGGGGATTTTAAGGTAAACTTGATGGGGGGAAAGAGTCAAAGTTGATTAGCTCAATAGTAGTGGTTTTGGGCCCATGGTAATTTTCCCTTGGATTGCATTTAATGAAGCCTTTAAAAGGCTTGGAAGACTTTATTGTAATGGGGCTAGGGAGGTGAGCAACAAAGGCTTACTTGGCCAGATTGGCTAGGGTTTTGGCCAAGGGCTAATGGAATTCCATTAGCTGGGTTTTTCCCAGGAGTTTGATTTTTTCGGGGATAAACACTTTGCACATTGTGTTTATGTTTCATGTTTGTTCTTGGTTTATTGTTAATTCTCTCGGTACATATTTTTCTCTTTGGTAAAAAATTTGTAGCAAGGGATCCTTTTGGCCAAAGAATCAAACGTTGAAGATTTGGTGGTGTTGGGAGATTCGTAGTTGGTTATCCATCACCTTGTTTATGGATCTTTGCCTAAGGATTGCGAGCTGCGAAGTATTATTACTTGAATTAGGAATTTGAAACCAAACTTTTCTACTATTAGCTTCTTTAATGTGTTGAGAATGAACAATTTAGCTGCAGATGATCTCGCCATTAAAGGTGTAAACTTGGGTACAAGGGTCTTAATGAGAAATGGTATTCCTTCCCACGCAAATATTACTTAATAAGACTTTATCTACGGGTTTTTTGGAGAATCTACACATCCACAAACTCCACATCCATTATAATAGTAAAATGGTTGATGGATACTGAGAATAAAAGTTGTTGTTAGGATACAAGTATAACCAACCTCAAAGATTTACATGTACTCGCCTACTATACAAGCCATTATCCAAACACAAATTTTGATTTAATACAATATTGTTGTCATAATTAAAAAAAATTGTAATTTTTATAATATCATTTGAAAATACAAAAAAATGAAACTAAATTCCCTCGATTCCATTCCAGTAGAAAAAAATATGTATGAAGACATCAATACTCAATATTTTGTATTGATTGAAAAATTAGTAAAAATCACTTTTATAAATGTCATTACTAATAAAATTTCAACTATATTCTATTACAAAAGGATAATTAAATCAAAATAACATAAATAAATAACTGATTGATTTTAAAGAAATTTAGAATAATTCCCTTTACCAAAATCTTTCGCTTTTTAGATCCCATGGTTGGAGAATTAGGAGACAATAGGAAAAGGTTATGTGTAAAGATTTTTTCCTTTCTAACATTGCTTAATTCTACACCTATTGGAAAGTGATAAAAATTTGGCTTAACTTTAGGTTTTTAATAATAATATAGTATCATGAGTTAAGGAAAAAACATTAAATTCCACCTTATAAACAATAAATTAATCTTGTAAATTAGGAAAGCAACTTAATTGATAACCACATTTCACTGTTTTTTTGTAAGCTTTTGAAATTGGTTTCCATTAATATAATAAGGGATTACAATGAATACATCATGTATTCCATACTTCAAAAAGACTACTGTGGGAGAGCATTGCTTCAACTAGGTGTGCCCAAAGAGACATCATTACCACTAGTCCAAAATTTGGATATAAAACTTAACTAAGACACAGAACAAAAAAATACCAAACTATGTCTACCGTATTTATCCATCACCACCAATAAACTTTATAAAAAACTAAGGAGGATGGCAAGAGTAGAACCATGCACTACCATACTCACAAGTGATTGAGTACATTAGATAATGACAAGAAGTGAGAGATCATCGTATAACATCTTATTAAAAGGAAAAACAAGAGTTTTACAATAGTAAAAACATTAAAATGTTGACCATTAATATGTCAGAGTGAACAACAATAGCCTTTAGAAGTTCCATACTCATGACCATGCGAAAGGAGAGTGCTGGAACAATCAAGCCTGCATTAGTCTGAAATGATGACTAGAGAGAGGGGAGAGGAGTTTTCCTATGGAGAACTAATAGCAGGAGGAGAAGAAATAGTTAGGGAGCGTTCATGACTATAGGAGCATCATTAAGCTCCTATGACTCAATGAAACCACAAATTTCTCCACCCTTGTTAATCTATATACAATGTCATCCAAGAAGAAGCGAATGTTCCAAAGAATCTGCTTGATATCCTCCTATCTTGAAAACAATTTATAGTTATCTGCCTTATCTCTAAGGACCATGCGAAGTAGGGTTTCCATATGCTGGTGAACTACAAGAGAATGAAGAAAATGGATTTTGTGATTTTTGAATTTCCCTAGGTCAGGTATCCATTTGAGGCACACATATCCCACCTCATAATCAGAAATGTGACCAATCACCCAACTCCTTTGAATTTAGGAGGAGAATTTCCTTCCTAACTTTAGGAGGGATTGAGTCAAAGTAGTTCGCCACAAAATCTCACCAAACAACTGACAACCATGAGGATTTGAACCCCTTGCACCACCTCTATGACTTAGCATTCTTTGTTGAGGGGCCATAATAGCCGAGGGGAGTGGGTGAAACTTAATCAACAAATAAACACAAGACCCAAGCGAACTAAAGAGGAGGTCGAACTTCTAATCAAAGATACTCAACACAACCATGATAACATCATGAACAAAGAAATTCAATAGGGAAACTTTTATAGAACAATGGAGAGTGCTTTGACTTCCTAAGACTGAGCACCATTTGATATTGGGTAATAATTGTGGTATAAAATTATAGAGCCCCCATTGAAAGAGTAAAGAGACCATGATCTCGATTTATGGGGGCTTTCGAGGAGTGGGAAATAAATATGTCCCCAGAACTTCAACACACTTGCAAACCCAAACACTGAATAAACCCTAACTTGAAATATGTTCATTAAACATGATACCTAAGATGTAGAACATCGTATGAAACTAGAAGGACAATTATCACCTTTAAAACCAGATGGAAAAGTACATGGATACTAAACCTCACAAACCAGAACCGAGAAATTAAAGGAAATACCTGCAATATCATAACCCTGAAGCGACGAGGTGGGTAAAACTGCCTCCAGTTCAAAGGTTGGACTAGTGCCTGTATTATGAAGAAATAATAGGAAAAACATTAACCCTTGCATGTACTCCTAATATTGAAGGGATATTACCAAATAACTAGTGTCTTGACCACTGAACAAGAGATAATAATATAGTAATGAAGATAAGGAAACAAACCTCCCCCAAATCCCAGGGATATTAGAGATAGAGGCCAAGAGAAACACAACAAGGAGAAACCCTCTTCACCATCCCAGGTAATGTAACAATGTTGCCACCCTAGTAAAACTCCAATGCATTTATAATGGGGCGACGATGTCTTAGGACCCATTGTTTGAAGTCATTTACCATAGTGTGCGAAGTTCAGGAGTGGACATGTGTAAAACTTGGCACACGCTGTAAAACCCATATTCCTCTCATAGAGCATGCGCTCATCAATGAGATCACAAAATTGTATGTCAGGGTCTCCCAAGACAATGACCAATCCTACTTGTGAAAAATTATCCATATCAACTGTTGAATGATAATCTAGGATGCCAAATAGAATGTCGTACCTCTCCCTAAATGTTATCACCTCCAGGCATTTAATATTATGGGACTGGGGTATGTAACCCCAAACCTAGGAACAAGGTTTGTGTCATGCGACAACAAAGAGTTGAGAGGTGTAGGGTGTGGCACTCTTGTCAAAGGCCACCACCACAGTCCACTTTCCTCCACGACATGTTAATCACACATCATTTATCGTTACAGGGATCATCAATATCACCCCCATCGGGGACACTATCTTCCCAGGAAGACCTATCAGACTCCACCCATTGCTTAATTCCTTCAATGTCTTCTTGCATGGAAGAAACCAACCAAGCTTTGTCCAAGGTAAGGTTTTGATACTAGCATCCCCAATTTGCCAACACATTTGCCACCCTATTCCCTTACCAAAGAGTGTGTTGGAGAACATTATAATTAAACTTGGGTAATAAGTCTTTAATATTAGAAACCACATCCTTTAAATGCAAATTGTGTACCACTTTGTGTGTGGGGTGCCCATTTAACAATTTTTGGATGCATTAAATGACAACCTGTGAATCTCCATGAACGTGTAGCAACTAAAAACCTTCTCTGGCTTCAATTTGTAAACCTTTTTCGACATCAGAAATTATTCTAAATTATTAGTAATCTTCCCACATTACCACAAATATATACGCAATGGGCGATATTTTTCATCCCAAAAAATCCCCCCACCCACCAGCTCAAGGGTTTCCTTTGGAAGCCCCATCAAAACTCAAATTAAGGAAGGAGCTCCGGGGGCTAAGAATATGAATTGGCTATAGAATGACTCGAGCTCAACATTGGAGATGGAGAGTAAGAGGACATGAAGGATCCAAATTGAGGTTCTTTAGACTCCTCCACCTGCCAATTATCAATAGTCTAATAGGATGCAAGAATAGTTTCCTGGGTATTCAAAAGGATCACATATTTTAAGATAGATACTGACCTGCTCTTCATATTAAAAACTTGAATATTTCATTCTTTCCATAAATTCCAAAGGAAAAAACCTAGCACCAACTTCCAAGCTCTTGAAAGAATATGGTTTTTGAATTTATGACAATACCATAGGTTCAATAGAGTCTTCATATCTCCTGAAAATGGTCGACTGAACCCAAATATATGAGGAAGAAGTTCCCAAATGGAACTTGCAAAAGGACAATAGAGAAAAATGTGTCATGTTGACTTTTCCTCCTAAAAACAAAGTTGACATAAAGACGGTCCCTCACATCCCTTTCTATGAATGTGATCCGAAGAGAAGACGCCCCCAAGCAATTTACCACAAAAATGTTGAAAGCTTTGGCCACCAAGATCCATCCCAAATCCGAATCCACATAACTGCGTTCTCCATGGACAAAGAACCGACAAGTAAGGAGTAACCTTCTTTAAGGGAAAAAGCACCAAATGATTGTTGACCCCAACACAAAATATTATTCTTTTGAGAAACCATAATATGCCTATCTTCCATTGCTTTTTGAAGCTCCTCCCATGGATAGGTGGCCTTGTTGGAGGCTAGTCACTTTTATCTTTCTATCGTCGCCATAACTGGTTATATTCCATTGGTTTCCAAAATTTGGCCACCTTATCATCAACCAAAGATTGAGATAAGGTTTTAATAGGTTGGAAACTTGCTTTCTTCACCAAACGAGGAAATTGTTGCCGAACATCCTCCCAGAAAGAGGTTATCGTTCCTCCTATTACATCCTAGATAGCATACTTACTAACTAATTCTATGCATTTTTGCACCCAATTCCACATACCATATACTTGAATGTGACCCTTAAAACATACTCGCTCTTCCTGTGTAACCAGAGGCACATATTTCCTTATCCAAACACACTTCCATATTTCAGGACCTCCCTTAACCCAAAGCCACCAAAGTTTCATACTATAGGTTTTACTAACCAATTATGGATCGACATAGACCCAATCCACCTGCCGATTTTGATCTAATCAATTTGTCCCACCCTATAAGAAAGCACTTTCATGCTTTAACTGATCCTCTCCAAAGGAAGTTGCACCAAAGTGAACGCATGCAATGACAAACTATTTTCAGAATGGGCATAATTTTCATATGATTATTTGGTAGTGCCTACAACATTGATTTGGTAATCACAAGTCGACCAACAAAGTTAAAGGCTTGAAACACCCATTACTTACCATCCTTTGAACCCTTTCTCCAAGGTATTCCCAACTTAACACCCAATTGCAATATAAAACCAGAGGCACTCCAAAATATTTGGAAGGAAACTAACCCTGTTGAAAAACCAACATTCGAGTCAAGTGTCCCTATATAGCTTTGTGGCAATTGAAAAATAAGATATTGGTTTTATACTTATTTACTAATAATCCAGAAGCCTCCATAAAAGTGTGTAAAATATTTCGTAATTCTTTCACTTCCTTTAAAATGGGCAGCCCAAAGAGAACAATGTCATCAACGAATTGTTGATGCGTTATAGGTAGATCTTCATCGAACAAGTGCATACTAGAGATATGACCCAAAGAACATGATTTCTTATACATTCCCCCTATCCCTTCTGTTAGTGTCGGTCTTGAGCCCTCCATCAGTGATCAATAACTCTTTGCATATGCATTTATAGGTGTCTCATCAGTGTCAGTTTTGCATCCCGCTAGGCATGCCATAACACTGAATGGAGGAGCTGGTCTTTGTTCCCTTCTTGGCTTTGCTGGATCAGGTCATACAACAATGTAATTGAGTCAGGCTTGTTCTTGTTTTTGTCTTAAGGTCCCATGGTCTTAGGTCTAGGGTTTTGAGTCAAAATCATTTCAAGGTCATGAGTCATGGTCAGTAGGTGCCCAGCAAGCCGGAAGGAGTCTTGTACATAAGTTTCATTATCATTTTCTTCAGCTATAGCTCATTTTATGCCTTGGATTTAAAAACCCTGTTTTTAAGTCCAAGGCCATGTGGAATTTAAAAAAATAAAGAAATTCCCAAAAATTTGTAAAAGTGCCGGCAATAACCCTGGTTCTTTCACTACAGTCCATCAGGCGGTCAACCTGCAAAAAGAACGAAGTCAAACGCATCCAAAGAGCTTATTTCAGGACAAAAAGACTCTAAAATAGTGTTAAAGACAATGTAAAGGTTTAAACATTATAAAGTGGGTTTTTAAAGTCAATTTTTTTTAAATATGAGCCTATAAAAGCAAATTCCCTCTTGCAAGGTCTTCATTGTGCATTTGGAGCAAGAAATTACAAGCAAAAGGCGATTAGAGGGCGAAATTGGGCAAATTGCAGAAGTTTCAGTCTTTTGGAGGAGCGCGACCAAACGGAGGAGCGCGACCAAAAAAAGGCCAACGCGCTGTGTTAAATTACACAGGCGTGACCAAACGGAGGGGTGAGACCAAACTGGGAGCTTGCGCGACCAAAAAATCCGTTTGCTGTAAAATTTATTCAAACGCCAAATTCACCCTCGAATTTTCTCCAACTGTTCAGGTATGCCTCATTCACATGTTTGATGATGGGTTAGGATTGAAAAGGAAGATTATGGTCATGATTTTATGCAAGGAAATCCATAGAAAATAGGTTAAAATGACTTGATGTTTTGCATGCATATGTATGACAGTTTGTTTGTTTTTCAAGGCAATTTTTTTTCCTTATATCCCTCCATTCATTTTCCCAAAATTAAATTACATATGTTAACATGTTATATTTGTTAATCTCATTTGCAAATTAGTCATACCAAACCTGCCCCTTAAATCCTATCAAATCCTACCCCTAAATCATGTGCAAACCCTAGTCCTTTCAAACCCTATAAACCCTACCTTTTCCCATGTGTCATGTTCAAACCCTACACTAGTATATACAGCAAATTTACATATGTAAATACACAGCAGAATAAAAAAAAAAAAACATATAAAAACAAAAAGAAAAAATGATAGCAAGGCATGCTTATGAATATCACACAAAAAACAGTGAAAAATGTAACTTGCATAGCCTTATAAAAACAAAAGAAAAATGACCTCTTGCTGTGTAAATGTCAAAGATTAGTAGCTGTATGGTGCTCATGACAAAAATTCATTAAATATACAGCTGCATAGTTATCAAAAGAGCAGTTTTGCTGTGCTAGGGTTTGCAAAGTGACATGGTATTTATCTCCCTATCCTTAAACTCTGTTTTCCCTTACCTTTCCCCTCACAAAAACCTTGATTCAATTGCTCATTAAATCCCCTAAAATCCCTATGCAATTGATACCCTTCCCTTTTGACAAAGTATGTAATCGAAAACCCTAATTCACTCATGGCAAAAGCATGATGAAGATGCCTCTGTTTTAAATGAACTGCTGTTATGTAAAGTAGTTGGTAGTGATTGATAAAGGGGTTTCATTGTCCCCTTAAACCCTAATTCCCTTTCACCCTCATCTTCCTAAATACCATTGACACATCATATCCCATTTTTCTTGCAAATTTATTACAGTAACCCTTCCCTCCCTTGGTGATCAAGCATACAAAGTCCCTGTTTCCCAAAAGCATCAATGACCATTTTAAAAGTTATAAAAAACAGAGTATGCTCTTAATAGACATTCAAAGACAAAATGAAATGAGCAGCCTGTTAAATGTTGATAGTTGATGCTGCCTTATCCCCCTATGCCCATGACATCCTTCCTTCCATCATGATGAAAATTCTATATTGTCCTTTCCCTTGGTGATTAAAAATCACAGTTTCCCTTAATAAAGTATTGATTTGCAAATGATGAAAGATGAGATGGCATGTTTAACATTATGTGATGTTTTCCTTCAGAATTCCCTGCTTATATATATATTTTTTCCCTTTCCCATATGTAAATTCCCTCCCCTAACATATCCCTCATGATGTTTCCCCTTGAAAACAGCATACTTCACAGCATTTTGCAGGCAGTGCAGCGGTCATTTTGACTTATTTATTCCACCTTGCTCAATAACACCATGTCAACCACTGAGACTAATGAGCAAGGTGATGACCGATCATCATCTACTGAGATTGAGATACAACAGAGGCCTCGTAGGGGAGGCAAGGGTGGTCACCACAAGAGGGAAGAGCCTACATCACTGACAGAGTTGCAGGCTTGCCCATTGGCAGTATCTTGCTTTCAGCATATGGCTTGTTTTCAGTTTTGTGAGAGGCTGTCACACATCCAGCATCACAGAGACTTGGCCTGGTTGTTTGTCCTCCATCTCCATGACAGGCAGGTCACCCTTGCAGGGGTGAATTTTGTGTTTTCTCCAGAGGCTATCACAGATGCTACCGGGATAGCCAATGTGGGTGAGGTGTGGCCGAAGCGCAAGTGGGTGGACCTGGTATACTATGAGCCATATGTTAGGCCTGCCTATGTGCATCACTTGACAAGGAACTTTCCTATCAAGTTCCTCCGAGCAGAGTATATAGACACCATGAGACTCATTATGCACTACTTCACATGCGAGGGGAGATTCTCACGAGTATTTTCTTGTCATATCCGCATGATGATGCACTTCACCAGAGTGAGGATGATGAACATCTCGGCATACTTATTTCACGACATTCAGAGGATAGCCACTACCTTTCAGAGACAGACTCCAGTACAGCAGCTCCAGAGCCTATGCCATCATGGTCTTATTCAGCTAGTAGTTTCCCATCAGCTGAGCCAGCAGGGCATCCCTTGGGCGGATTTCATCTCCCGAGATGTTTTCACACAGCCACATTCAGGGCCTGAGGCAGTTCATGAGGAGGGAGGGCCATCACATCAGCCCGAGACTAGCATCCCGAGACACATGGCTTCTTCTCCTCGGGTCACATATCAGAGAGGTCACAGGACCTTATTTGTAGCAGCCCGACGAGTACTTTCTCTACAGCCAGTGGAAGGGGTCTCGTCTTCATCATCAGAGCAGCGAGTGTTATCTCCACACCAGGTGGAAGGGGCCTCGCTTTCTTCATCGGCACAGGCAGTACGAGAGGGCAAGCAGCCCATGGTTGAGGATGAGGCAGTTGGCGAGGCACATGATGATTTCACTGGTCGTGATGCTCATTCTCCTTCCTCTTCAGATTTCTATGAGCTCAAGGAAGAGAACCTTGTGTTGCAGCGGAAGCTTGAGATGGCTCAGTGGACTATCACTTATTTAGAGCAGCGGACCAAACAACTGGAGACTGAGAAGGAGTTGGATGAGTTATGGAGGATTCGATTTGACCGAGTCATCAACCGCAGGAGGCCTGGGGACCCACTGCCCAAGGATAGAGAGTTATTGCTTATCCGAGCAAATTGGCGCTTGGAGGGACTGTTAGACAAGGCAAACCGTGACAAAGAGCTGCTCCGGAACATGAAGACACACTACTGGGCAAGATTACATGTTTGCAAGGCGAGAATGAAAATTCTCCAAAGAAAGCTGTCAGAGGCCCGGAAGAAGAAGAAAAGGACAAATCCACTCCGCATCTTGGCTGAGGCATCCCTCACTCATCATGGTACTGATCAGCCTTGATCTAGCATCAAAATCTAAAAATTTTGAGAATTTTGGAGCATTTTGCAAATTTTTGGTAAAATTACAGGTTTTGCCCACGGTTTGGTCTCACCCCGGGTGAGACCATTTTGAAGGGCTGCTCGGAATTTTGCAAACTTGGCATTTTTGGAAAGGGCATGCAAAAATAAAAATTACCAGTACTTGGGGGCAGCCTAATTTTGAGTTTTGAGCCTCCAAAAGCTTAAAATACACCTAAAAAATGACTTTCTGCCCACTTTTTGAGTTGCAGAAAGTGACCTTGGGAGAAATGGTTTTTGAGGGGTCAAATCAACACCAAATTCAGAAATTCCACTTGGGATGGAAAGTAGACAGACCAAGCTTTCCAATGAGCCATCTTGCACCTGATTTGGATCAGTGGAACCCACTCAAAAGCAGCTGTAAAGGGGCGCGACCAGAACTTCCAGGGGCGCGACCAGAACTTCCAGAATTGCCAGAATTTGTCATTTTCGGTCAAAAAACACTGTTTTGACTATGGTTGACCATTTTTACTTGTAGATGATGGATGAATGTAATATTTTCATGGTACTTTGATAGGCTTTATCTTTCTTTACTCTTCTAGAAGCTTCTTTGATGTAAATAGTTAATATTTAATGCATGGATAGGCTTCCTAACTTTTAGAGGCAAGTTGTTGTGCTGGCCTATTATCTAGTGACTGATTTAGAATTAGTTGTAACAGCTCCTAGGAAGCTGAGCTCGACCCCTAGAGGTGGGGAAAGAGGTTTGACCTTCTATATTATGCCTTCTCTTTCTCATTTTCATGGTTGGACTCTAGAGGGAGAAGTGCTATTGTATTTTTGACTTGTATTTTCTGCAATTTGAGGAAAAGGAAGGCCAGGGTTTTGCAGACTTCATTGTGGATTCTTGTGGATTATTATGTTGATGGTGTGTCTCCTACTGTTATTGTAAGTGTGTTTATGTGTTCCATTTCTTAATCTCTTGCTGCTATTTAAACAAAAGAAGTGATAAAGTTTGAATTCATGCATGCCATGCTCAGCTTTCAATTTTGTTTAAAATTTATGTTTTCCACTGTCTAGAGAGGATTCGAATTCATTGTTTGCCCTCTTTAGCCTCTCTTCTTTCTTCCCTGATCATCTCTTTCAGTTAAAGGCATCAGCATAGACTCCTACCTTGCCCCAAAGACCCACCTGCAAAAACTGAGCTCAATCCCCGCACCCTAAATTGCACTCCCTCCAATTGCCACCAAAAACCCAAAAAATCTTTAAATCAACCCCCCTTATCAATTTACTAGCCTAATATCTTTGATCCTAATTGGTCAGCTTATTATATTATAAGATCTATCAAATCTGACCCGAGAGAGCCTTCTCATACCTCGTAGGGCTAGCTACGAGGTGAAATGGTTTGATGTAGCCTTGAGAGTTTGTCTATCTCAGCCTAGGTGAATTCCAAGCGCTAACACCTTCCATATCCAAAATGAAAACAGAGAGAGAGGATCACCTTGACTCAGACCTTTTGAAGAGTTAGTGGTGGACGAAGGTAACCCATTAATTAGTATAGAGAAGAAGGCAGATGAGATAAGAGAGGTTACCCACTATCTAGAAAATCTAAAAGCCTCTAAAACCTGTAACAAATAGTCCTAACTAATATGATCATAGGCCTTAGACAAATCTAGTTTAATTAACATACCTTGACGTTTCATAACCCGTGAGGAATGTATAATTTCCAGTGTTGTAATTATGTCATCCGTAATTTGGCATCCCTCAACAAAACTAGTATGTTATGACGATATTAAACCTGGAAGCATGGACTTTAGACAATTAACTATTATTGTGGAAATAATTTTATAGATTACATTACACATGGGAATAGGTCGAAAGCCACTAGGGTCCTGCACATGTCCTCCTTTTGGAATAAGGGTGAAGAATGTTGCATTGAGAATTATAGAGATTGATTGAGTCTGTCTCGATTCTTCTACAAATTTGTGAATCTCTGTGCCAAGGAATCCCCAACATGCCTTGGAAAATTCCGAGGTAAAGTAATTAGGACCTAGTGACTTATTCCTGGATTTATTCATAACCGCCATTTTCACTTCCTGGAATGATATTAGTCTCATCAATGCCACATTCTGATCCCTATTTATAAGTCGAGGGATATGTTGAAGGATTAGGTTAAATAACGATTGTCTCATAAGAGAGTTCTCTGTCATAATACCTTGATAATACCTTACCAATTCATATTGTATTTCCAGATGAAGAATTTTCCTCAGCTCCAAGAATAGAGAAGATCCTATTATTATGACAATGTTGCAACATAGAATTGTGGAAAATTTTGGAATTCCTTTCTCCCTCCTTAAGCCACTATACCCTTTATTTCTGGTTCCAAAGGATTTCTTCCCATTTTCATCATTGTTCCAACTTATGTGGATTCAACCCTTCCTCTACTAAGATTTTAGGGAATCTACCCTCCAAGGTCATGCGTTGTTGTATCCTTGGCATCTAATATTCTAATATAGCCTTATCTTCAAAGATGTTACCAAACTCCTACTTATTCCACCCTTTTATTCATTTCTTTAAAGCCTTAAGCTTTAGTTGAAATATTTGCATTTTGGACTTATCTCAAACCTTAATCTCCAACCACCATGTGCTTAAAAGCTTAACAAAACTAGGCACTTGTAACAAAAAACTTTCAAGTTTGAAGTGACATTTTTGAGGGGCTTCCTTCAAGTCTAGCTCTAGCCTTATTGGCTAGTGATCCAACCCAAGGAATGGAAAGATAAAGGCTTCAACAAAAATGTCCTTGTGCAAAAAATCCTTGGATAGGAGAAAGCAATCCAATCAACTTATTATCTGATGTATTCCTCCCCATCAGTTGTTCCAAGTATGTAGATCATTGATGGTTGGTATGTCAAATAAAGTTGATTATGTATCCACTCTATGCACTCCTCCTCTTTTTTCTTCCAGTGACCTAATAAGGTTAAAATCTCCACCAAAAATCCATAAAGAAGCTTCAATCAATTTCTTAATAGCCAGTATTTGCTCCAAAAAATGAAGTTTTTCCCCCGCTGTTGAAGGACCATACACTGCTATTAAAAAGACAAGTTCTTTCGTTCCTTTATAGAGAAACCCTCCCTTCAATATTCTTGGACTAGCCATCCAATATTGGAAAGCCACCCCCAAAGGGTTCCAAAAAACCACCAGGCCTCCCACACTACCCTTTGCATCAAGTGACATAATTTAACAACCTTTCCAACATTTTTCAAAAACTATGGGCAATTTATCCCCTAAATTTTAGTTTCTTGCAAAATTACAATTGCGGGTTTCTCCACCCTAATCTTGTGTCTGAGGTATCATTGCTTCCCCTTTTATTTAACCCCTTGATATTCCATGATAAAATTTTCATTATGAAAGTTTATAATGGAGCGGAAATAACTCTGGTAAAGTAGTAACCTAGCCAAAGTTTACTAAGTTCTCCCATGTGCTTTGCAATGATTCCTTTTTAGGTTTTCTCCCTTTATTTTTGATTTCTTTTGTTAAGCCTTTAATAAGGATATCATTCCCTTTCTCCTTGAGAGCTTGAATGGATTGAGGCCCTTGTCCTTCTCCAAAAGACTGTCTCATCTTCGTCTTCTAGTTGATGTAAGCTACTCCATATTGCTCTCGATTTTCTTTGGATAATTCCCCAAGGTCTTGTTCTGCCCATTCATTCACCATACAAACCTAGAGCCACTCTTCTTCTGTAAGCTCATTTGGATCTTGCTTTGTTATCTGAGCTACTTTGTTGATTCCTGGTAATCCAAAGTAGTCATAATATCCCTCTTGAATTACATCGTCCTTCAATTTCCTTTTCTGGGTCTGTTTATCTTGAGCAATTACAGAATATTTATCAGTCATTTGAATATCTTCTGAGATATTTGGGTTTTCCTCCATTGCCTCTGAGGCCGAGAAGGAGTTCTTGTCCTCCATTTGCTATAGGGTTCAGAGATTTTGACTCCTTTGATTCTGTCTTCTTGCTATGATCTTGATGAAACCCTAAGTCCTCGATGCGCCTCTATAAATTCGCTCCTTCCTTCACAACAATCAATCCCTAAACATGTGAACATGCTCACAAGATTGGAGACACCAAAAATTTACATCTTCAGAATCAATTGGCTGATTCCATATCTCTCCCTGGTAATCCAACTCTATAAATTCTGGTAAGGGTTGAGAGATGTTCATGTACATACATAAACGAGCATAAGACGTATGCCTACCTCATTTAGTTACATATGAGATCTTGAAAAAGACCCTAAAGTGTGTCCAGTGTCTTCTAGTATTTCTAGTATCCAAAAATCGATAGGAAGGGAGTACATTCGAACCCAAACTAGTATCACTAAAAAATCCTCCTTGTATGCATTAAAATAAGCTTCCCAATGTCTGATATAGAGCCCAACATTATTGTAGAAATAAGGCCCTCCCTCAAAAATTCAGGCTTTATCCTCCAGATTCAAAAATATTACCATGAAAAAAACTTTTGACCCCAATCTTAAGTCAACTTCCCCTTTAGGTTTCCATGTCTGTTGAATCCATCTCTCCAACTCCCTCTCCGTAGGCCAACCTCCAATAAATTTACAAATGAAAGCAGGGTCTCTCATATGATTTCTATGATCATCCAGACATTTTGAGGGTATTACAAATCTAGGGTTTGTTAAGGCCTTCAAAATACACTGACCCCTCAATCCTTCTTGCCATTTATCACCTAGACTAGATGATTGTAGAGTCCCAAAGGTGCCCCTAACTGAGTCCCTCTTATCTCCCAACTAAATAGTTTTGCCATCCAGAACGTCTCGAGAGGAGGGGAAGACCCCCCGACCTTAACACTCATCCTTTAGTTTACCACAATCGCCAAACCAAATAAGACCTAATGCAGAGTGAACCAAAGCAAACCCTAAGTCTGAGAATCAAACTTTTGTGAGACCAACTATCAAACCTCCACACTTCCACTGAGTTTAAGTTGAGAGATTCAAAATCATGGACATGTTTGTATATCTCATTGATCCAGGTGGATATTGGTGTCCACTCGCCTATTCCACTTGGACTCCCACCTTTTTTCTTTAGTTTCCTTAATTGTAGCAAAACTTACTATTTTTGGCAGCTTTTCGGGTCCTAAAATTCTGGAGCCATTTTGAGGGATTAAAAAAAGTTTTTAGAGAAAACAAAGAGTTTGGGAAAGTTCCAAACTAGCTTACTAATTTGTTTTCGACCTTCTGTTTGAGATCTTTGAAACAAAGTATTATGATAGCCAAACAAAGATCGTATGCCAAAGCTATGACCCCAAAAAGTTGATGTTCCAACTTACTCCAACGAGGCCCACAAGTTTTTGGTGCTTCATCTCCTAGGGTTATGTGTTGGGATGTTTAGGGCTTCTTATTGTTTCTCAATGATAAAAAGGCCACCGAGTCTCATTGTAACACAGTTTAGAGGCATGTAGTTGCCACATCTCTTCTCAGAGATAAGCTACCATCGTCCAAGCTAACTTATTTCCATTATGTATGTAAGCATATTTCAGTTCTTTGATATTAATGAAATGAAGTTTTATTTTTGTTGTATATCGGTGTTTATGTTTGTATCCTTATTCTGTTGCGTTCCTGTATAAGTCTGAATCACTCATTTTGGTTAGTTGTTTGTATATATGTTTTCAAAAATAATTTTTGGCTTTTAATAAAAAATGCTGGCTTATTCAATTGTAATGTATATTGTATTTAATAGTTTGCATTTTTTCGTCGTAAGATGTTAGACATAATGCAAAGTCATTCATATTTTTCATACCATGCAAATATAAAACTCTTTGGAAATAACTAATGCAAAATACATGAACTCCTAAATTGTCATTGTGACCTGCATTATTATTAGTTGGTAATTATTCTTTTTGTTCATTAAATTTTATAAATTGTAAAAATTGTTATCTTTTTACATTTCAAATAATCATAGATGAAAAATACTTACAACTGTATCTTTAATATACTATTTTTATAATAATAGTTATATTTAAAATACTTAGAGTTGTATCTTTAATATGTTACTTTTATAATAATAGTTATATTTTAATTACCTAGAAAGTGTTACTCTATGAAGTTGGCTAAATTTGTCATTGTTTTCCCCAGCCAATCTTGAAGCCTCATTTTCGTCGTCTTCCAACAAGTTAAAATTTGCCAAGTGAAAAAGGTCTCGCTTCTTCGTCAAGGGCCCTGAGTCATCGAGCCATGGTAGGTTCTTTAGGTCCTCTTCTGAAATGTGGAGTGGCATGGAAGGACCGAACAAGCAAACATGCATACCCATAATAAGCATTGACCTGGCAAAATTCATGGAAATATATGCCGAGTTTGATACCTCTTACATGAGCTTCATAGAGTGCTTACAGGTGGGGCTGCAAATGAATGTTGTGGATTAGTCAAGGTCTCTAGGTCAAACCGCAACCAGTGGAGCAACCCCATTCAATTTATCATCTCCATTAACAACCAAGAATGAGACTAAGTCGAAGCTGGATCCGGATCGGGTCATCTTGGCCATACCACTAATGTGCCCACAACATCAGTCTCTTCCATATCTTCATATTCTAGAGAAGCAATCAAAGATCAAGAACTTAGTCGCCCTGCGACTATGGCATCCACAAGCGGTGCAAAAGGGGGCAGTCATGCCACAGGCTTTGGGAGATCAGGAATCTCAGGACAAGTCTTCATTGCACTCCAAAAAAGGTAAATTTTCACATCAGATGTTTTTATAATCACTCAACGTATTTACATGATTTTTTGTTTCGAAATCAGGAGCAAGCCTAGAAAGGAGGGTTAGATGAAATTGGAATCGCTCATATCAGCTCAGTTCAATGAAATCAAGAAATGGTTTCTAAATTAGGAATGGAATTCTTGAATGTCTGGTTTGTCATGTGTGCAAGTTGAATATATTGTCTGTGACAATGAAAAAATGAATTAATCTTTGTTTGCTCTCGACTGAAGCTCGCCATGGAAAGTATCATGGCCCCTTACAGGTATGTTAGCTGATGGACACTTTTATTATTATTTTATATTGCGGGAGTTACTACAGATGGACAAATGCTAAATGCTCTATGAAAAAGAGAGTGGAACACACTAGAAATTTCGTTTAAGGATCCCAACATAGTCATAACCACTCACAGAGGTCAACGCACACATCAAAGCCCTGCATTGCTTAGCAGTTCGGCAGGGGAAGGTGTTTCTACCAACATGGCAGAGAGGAGCAGTGCTATAAATTATTCATTGCCGCCCTTCACTAGATCTTCCCTCGACTTCTCATTGCAAAATGATGGCACACCGCACCACTGGTGCTGCCTCATTTGACCCCCACATGTAGCAACAACAAAAAGAACAAGAAACTAATTTGTAGTCGTCGCAATTGGAAACCTGTAACAGATGGAATCTACTTTCGGCATGAATATCACGCAGGAAATCATATCCGAAGGACTATCAGTAATGCGTACTTAAAAGATTTGGGCAAGTGGGTACTACCACCTGTTATCTCGTCCCTTAAAGGCAGAGCCATATGGGGACCAAATCCGACACTACCTAAAAAGAAATATTATATGATCTATAGACAAGACAGCCGAAATCTAGGACATCGGCTAAAAATAATTACAAAGTGGATATTTTAAATAAAACCCACGAAAACTTAAAATGTACATGGACAAGATGGCCGGAATCTAGGACATCGGCTCATAATAATTACAAAGTGGATATTTTAAAGAAAACCCACGAAAACTAAAATGTACATGATATCGAATGAGTGATCATATACATCAATCACTATTATATTGCCATTCTTCTGCAGCAGCATATTCTCTGTCAGCTTCATCCATCTCTAGTAATTGTTCTATGTTGGGAGCAAATATATCATGAGGCAAGGCATCATCAAGCCATGGAGGTGCTTCTTCCAAGAAACAACAATAAAATGGAAAATGGAATACATTTACTGGTCTCTGCCTGGGATCTGTAGAAATCTCTCCATGGAAGCTGACTTTCAAACTGAATGATGGTTCATCTTGCTGTCTATCCTGTAAGACTACTTCTGTATCAGTATGAAGAAATTCAAACTCTACAGTGTAGTCGTGTCATGCAGCAATATGGATTTCCCAAATTAAAGTGCTAATGGTTTCCTGGAAATTAAAATGACAAATCTGCTCACCTCTAGGCATATACTTAAACATGAACAACTTAAACCAAGGACTCCACCAGCTATTAGCACTATCTAACTGTGTCGCATATGCAATGACTCTGACATAACCATGTATCCTGGCCCTCTGGTGGATAGAGAAATAATCTTGCCATGTCCAATCAGTATGTTGGACAAAACCAAAATAGATGGGAACTGGTTCTCTAGACAGTGAATAATAGACACGCCAAGGCCTATCTCTATAAGGTAACTCACTATTATAGGCTGTCATACCAGACTCTGAATCAAACCAAATCTGCAAAATCATTTGGATGACTTCTACTGGTAATGACTTGACTCTTAAAATAAAACAATCCCAACAGAATTCATATTTACACTGACTACAGACCAAGACTGAACAGATTTTGGACTGACAGACACTAGACTGGACTGGACTTTTACTTGAAGAACTTTCTCCTTTGTACAGGGGTCTGAACATCTTGATGTCTTTGATTTCTGGAGCTCCTTCTCTTGTCAACATGTCTGCTAAATAATTTTCTGCACCTGATTTATAGACAATATCGAAATCAAAACCTTCTAGCCAGAGAGCCCATCTTAGAACCCTGGTATTTCCTTGTTCTAACAATTTCTTGTTGGACAAAATACCTTTCATATGTTTCAGATCAGTTCTAACTAAAAATCTGACACTTTTTAAAAACAATCTGAATCTTTGAATTCCTCTTTTGACAACAAGTATCTCTTTGTGGGAAGATGGATACTTAGCTTCTGTGTCATCAAAAGTACCAGAGGCATATGCACAAACAAGTTCTTTCCTTCCATGTTTCTGTAATAACACTGCAGCCCATGTATGATCAGATGCATCTGTTTCAAGAATAAATGGGAGATCAGTGTCAGGCAGTCTTAACTTGGGAAGTTCTCTGATTTTGCTTTTTATGTTCCTTACTGCCATAGTCATCTCATTAGACCATTCAACTTTTTCTTTCTTCAGCCTTTTCTGCAAAATCTTAGTATCTTCAGATTGCTTTTCATAGAACTGACGGATGTAATTCAAGCAACCTAAAAATCTCTGAAGCATCTTTACCTCAAGGAAAATATCAGGAAATTTCAGAAGATGAAGAAGGATATGAGGTTGAAGCTCTATGTGACCCTGTTCAATATGCAATCCTAAATAGTCTATTCTGACTTTTCCAATTTGAAACTTTTCTTCTGAGTCAGATAGAACTAAACCATGTTTGTACACCATTTCATAGAATTTTTCTAAATGCAGCTTATGAGTATTTACATCCTTACTAAATACGAGAAGATCATCAATATATACAATCACATACTCTACCTCTCCAAAAATATCTTCCATCTGCTTTTGGAATTCAGAAGGAGCATTCTTCAAACCAAATGGCATTACTGTCCATTGGTATTGGCCATGTGGAACTGTGAAGGCTGTTTTATATCTGTCATTTGGAATGATACCAATTTGCCAGAAACCACTTTTACGATCAAATTCGCTGAAAACATTGGCATTGGCGATTTTAGCAAGCAAAAATTCTTTATTGGGAAGAGGATACCTAATAAGCATTAGAGCCTCATTCAAAGCTTTGTAATTAATTACCAACCTCTTCTTTCCACGTTTCTGCTCACTATGTTTGTTGACATAAAAGGCTGGACATGCCCATGGGCTTTTGCAAGGCTCAATTAGGTTCTGTTCAAGCAACTGCTGAATCTCCTGTTTGCACAAAGCCTGTTCAGTAGGTGACATATGATTAGCACTTGCTTTCTGTGGTTTAGGAACATACCCTTCTTTATAAGGTAATGCTACAAAATATTTCTCTCTGGTCCAGAAAGCGTCTGGCCTGCTTGCTGTGCAATCATGGTGCAGCTTATCTGAGATTGCTTGTAATGTCTTTTGGCCATGTATTTCTGCATGCTTGACAATCTTTTGAATTTTGGTAAGATCTTGCATGGTATCCTGCAGATTGTCTTCTTCACTGGGCTTGACCTTAAGCTGGTAATCATTTTTTGCAGGAATCATAATCGGTCCTTCAACAGTAGTAAATGTGACTGAGTCTTTGCCAAAGGTGACTGGAAGGAATCTCTTCAAAAAATCTTGTCCCAATAGGACATCTGATCCTGTATCAAAACTGTACAAAGTAACATATGTCTGTACATGATTCAAATAAACTGGAAAATCAGGAGATATATGGTTAATCTCCATTAACTCTTTATTCACAGCTCTGAAGGACAGTTTAGTAGGCTGCCAATAATAAGAAGGAATTGCACCAAATTTGCAGCAACTACACATAGCTCCAGAATCAATTTGTGCATCTAAAGAGTATTCCTTTAAATTTGGCAATTTTATTTTCAAAGGAATTACCACTTTATCCCCTATTCCCATGATATTTACCAAATCTACTTCCTTAGATTTCATGGGCATTTCTTCTGGAATATCCTTCATCATAATTCTTGTCAATTTGGAATTAGCATCATCATAATAAGAAATAAGACTTTGAAGTTTAGCTGATAATTGCAATATTTATGATCTTGTTAGTTTAATAGATGATTCCAAACTGCTAATTTTCTTCTTGAGAATATTGATTTCATCCATACCTGTAACTTGAGAAGCTTCTGTAATATGCAATGGTTTGAACATTGAATCAAATTCTCTTTCAATAAAATCCTCATCATCAATTATTCTTTTGGAAGGTAATTGTTTTTCCAAACTTTCCAGCTTTTCTTTCAATCTTCTTCTAGCTGTTAACTGGGATGGTTCAAGCTGTGCTAGCTGTGTCTTGATCTCATCAATCTGATTCTGCAAATTGTCTGTTTTGTTGAAGTAAAACATTTTAATATCAGCAATAAAAGTTTCATCAGAGTCAGAAGAATCAGATTCCAAACTTATTCTTCTGATATTAGGTAAATCATCATTATCTGAAGCAGAAGAATCACTGGAAATTTCAAAATATTCACCATCTGAGTGGGAAATGAGATCCCAATCTTCTGGATTATGGACTGTAGTAAAAACATCCATGATCTTCAACTGTTTCTTATTCTTTTTCTCTTTGCAATTATTAGCATAATGGCCTTCCTTACCACATATAAAACATGTTACCTTTTTGGAAGTCTTTGCTCTTTTTTTGAATACTATCCTCTTCTTTTTGGAAAATTTGGAAGGATAATACTTTCTCTTAGGAGTATACTTATTTGTCTTGCATGAGCATGAAACTTTTGACACTTTCTTTTTAGATTTGCTACTACATCCAAAATCATAAGTTTTTGCAAAATTATTACACAACTTTGTACTGAAATGCATCTGCTTCTTAAAATTCTTTTTAGCTTTTTTTGATGCACATTCTCTTTGTAGAATAGAAAATATCATCTGATGTACTGTAGAAAATGAAGAATTCTCAATTTTTACTTTGTTGGTCTCAATATACTGATTAATCAAATTTGGAATTTTTCTTGGCATTGAAGCTATGTAATACCTCAAATAAGCAACATTGTGAGGATCTGCTGCTTGATAAAGAAGTTTTTGCATAACACAATAATAATCATGCAGATAATCTATGTTACACAATCTTTGAGATAAAAAGAGTTGGCCATGATGTACTGAATCTTCTGGTACTACCCCCACAAATTCATGTTTTAAGGCATCAAAAATAGCTTTCAGGGGATCTGTTGGATGTTCAATGATATTGTGCATTTCTTCTTCAGACAACTTATCCCACCATTGTTTTAAAATACCAGTAAAAGACCAAACAATTTGTGTGACTATATCAGACCATGATGCTTTAGTTTCAGCTTTTCGCTGTAGTGCCCAAGCATGGACATTATGCAAAACTGTTATAACTTCTTCACTTTCCATGCAATCAATATTTACCAAAAGTGTATTGCCAAATCCTTTAGCTGATGGATTTTCAAATTTGGCAGGGACACTTTCCAAATTGTCTCTATATCTAGAAAAAGGACTATCTGCAGATGCTTCATGTGCAAAAGTATCCTTGTCACCTTTCATTCCTTTATGTGTGAATGTAAATGTATCACCTCTATCTCTTTTAGAACTAGTATATCCTTGAGTGGGTTCTCTAGGAGTTCTGGTAGTATGAGAGGTGACACCAAACATGGCCAAAATTTGTGGAGTAGATGGTTGGTCATTTTCTACAAGGATTTTAAGACTGATATAACCTTTTGGTAATCTCAAGCTTTCAACAGTAGGAAAAGTGGCCAGCCTATCTCTCATCAAATCTGTTTTTTCTCTGGCTAACATTATTCCTTTTTGTACTTTCTCAATCTTAACAGTACTACGTTATCAATGCTTTTGAACAAATTACTTCGAAGACCATCTTTTGGTTCATCTAAACTAGAAGAAAACTTTAATTTTGAACTTGAAAGATCTACTTCTCTATAATGAGGTGGAGAAGTAGGCTGCGTAATGCATCTCTTAAATGTTCAAGGGACCTGGAAATAATTCCCATGTTGGAATTGATATCATTCAATTTCTGTGTATGCTCATTCTGTATTCCCAAACATTCATTATAACCACTGTGCATTTTCTTTATATGTTCTTTAATTTCTAGCACATCTTTGGCTATGTCATCTATGTTTTGTAGCATACAAACAATCTGATAGTTTGTATAATTATGCATTTTCTCTGTTTCACTCTGATCCGCATCTGACATGTTTTTCATCTGTATCCATTGGAAATCTGACTTTAGAGTACCATTCTTGAAATTCCTTCTCAATGTAATAGTAGCAACGAAATTAAAGATGTACCAAGAAACTAATGTGTGCCTGAAGAAATCCAAAACAAGAGCACTCTAAGCTACCATTACACTACATAAAAATTTATTCAATGGCCTCCAATACATTCAAAGAGTTTGAATCAAACATAATTGAATAAAATCACAAATTACCCAAGAAGTTGGTTGCACCATAATGAGTCCAAGGTGACAAGCTGCCATGAGTTCCTTCACTTGCGATGGAGGTAGTAGTCTCTAAATATCTTTCATTAATCTTTGCTGTCAGATCATATTGAGCTCTGGGAAGACTAAAGCTTTTGATATCAGGCAAGACTATTTCATGCTTTTGATCTTCTAGTTGGAAACTGGAAGATGGACCTGATACACAGAATTGGAAATCATTAGATTTATGGGACATAGGTTTCTTTTGGGAACAGAATATGTTGGTGGAACTGGAACTGATAAGGGAGTTGGAGAAGGTATTACTGCTTTTGTACTGTCTCTGCTTCCTAAAAATGAATATATATCTAAGATTGTCATAGATCTGACAAGACGGGGACTTGTGAATTTGAGACCAGACGAACCATCAGAATCTTTGACAATAGACAATTTTCTAGGTTCTTTTGGTGTTTGCAGTTGAGGATATTTTTGCGATAATGGAATGTAAGTACTATTCCATTCATCAGGTAGAGTGCATTCTGCAAATCCTATCTGTAAGGGGGCAGTATTACTGGGACCAACTATTACTCCTTCTTTCAAAGCTCTTGAACACAATTTTGGATTGAGTGGAGGCATTGTGCTGGAAACAAATCGAAGGCAAATAGAAGAATGAAGCTAAGCGATTAAAGTTTGTGGGGTGACATTGAAACCATTGAATTGAATATAGGCATTCAAAAACTCATTTATATATGGGTCATTCAAAGAGACTTGATATCTGGGAATTACGGAAGACCAAACAAGGCTGTTATTAAGGGGACTCTGAAAACCTCCCAACAATGCATCATTAAAATCATCCATTCGGGTATCCAGGACACAAGTTAGGCAAGAAGTATTTAATCCTGGTCTGACAAGAGGATTAATCCCGAACTGAATCATGCCTATATGAATATATTTGAACCCATTCAATATCTTCTCTTTTAATTAAAGGAACCTGGTAGACTTTCTGACCAGTAGAAATAGGAATGTTTATAAAAGTGAAGCAAAATAACTGAGTTGCTTTGAATTGAAAAGCAGGGATCTTATATAACTTGTCTACTTCTATCTCTGGCAATGTCCAATTTGGCTGTGGCTCAAATTATTGAACTAAAACTTTTTCATCATACAATTTTTCTTCAGAAGTTTTGTTCAAATACTTATTCAGAAAAGACCATCTCTTTTGCTTAGCAATTTTATTATCCTCGGGTGTTTGAAGAACAAATTTTGTTTAATTTTCATGGGAAATTAGATGCTCGCTCCCTAAAGATGTAGACAATGTTCCTAATCTTAATTGGAATCATCAATCATGGAGATATTTTATTGATTGTGCATCTACTTCCTACTTCCACATTTCCATTATTATATGGAAAACCATAAGAACAAAACCACTGCTAACTATTTACCTCAATCAAATTTCCCACGGTGATTGTGGACTCCTTTGCAACTCCCATCTCCAAGAGTGCTTTGTAATTCCAGGAGTGAGTTGGAGTGGTGAATTAACTAGAGTACACCCAATTTCTCCAGCGATTCAACACCATGTTTCCACACATAATCTAAGAAGAGGGCGAACCTCCTTCCCTGCATAGACTCATTCAACGATATCATTCATATTTGTATTTGGATAAATAACCTTTCTCTGCATGCTTATTTGTGTGAAAAGTTCTTTCCAAAGACTTGAAAAGGAAGGACACTGAGAAACGATGAGCCAAAGCAAGAAACCATCGCGAAAGAACCACCCTTGCTGACCATGCCAATTCGGGAGAAGGGAGAGTTAGCCTTTGCATTGGTCACTAACTTCTCCAACTTTTCAAAAGCATTGTGTTGTCCCACTAAAGGGGCAATTGCGTGAAATAATGCAGCCACTTCAACATTCATGAACCATTATAATAGAACTGTATGATGCCAAATGTACGACAAAATTTTGTGATTCTAAGTGTATTAGGTGATCATAAAAAATAGCAATGAGAACCATATGCCAAGGGACAATGATAAACTTTGAAATATAACATGCATCTTGAGTTGTATTTAGGTTTAAGAATGCATTCAAGAAATTTATCATTTCTTTCGGATATTACAACACATGATGTTATTTCAACATCAAAGCAACAATTAAACTCATGAATAACAATGGAACCTTTCAACCATCAAAGCAACAGTTAAACTCATGAATAACAATGGAACCCTAGACATCAAATGTAAAGAAATGGGTGGTTATCTTAGTATGAAAATGTAAGGTTATATATGAGAAGCACCCTTGCCCCTTTGGGTTAAGAAATAATTATTTATCATATATGTATTACATCTTTGCGCTGAGAAATTTATTTTATATTCATTACACTTTTAGGTTTCAAGGGTTCTTTCTTAACTTTGTTATCCTTATTAGATTTGAAGAATTTAAATGATCTTTATTTGAGCTAAATTATTTAAGAACCTTGAATATGATCCAGAGCAATGAAATTACTATATTAGTAATGAGAAGAATTTCTCAAATCTTTTATTCTTTCGATATACCTTTGCACCTTTAGGTGCAATTGCTAGTAATATTACTTTTATCCTATCTTCTCTTTCTTTATTATAATTGTATCTTGAATAAGCTATTTTTAATAACAATTATATCTTTATTGTGTTACTATTATCCTACCTTCTCTTTATCTCATAAATTATTAAAATCACATTCTCCGATCATATAAATTTAATACACATATCTTTTCTAACTTTAAAAATAAAGACTAAATTGCACCTAAATTTCATTTCTCTTTTATTTATTTATAAAAATTACATTTACATTATATATTTTATACATTAGGTAACACATATCATATATATATATATATTATTTTATTTTAATACAATACAATACATTACAGTACAATACGTAATTTGCACATTTTATTTATAATAATATTCAAAGTATATGTCTCTTCTATTTATTTAAATGATAATACTTACAAATATTTAACATAAACTAATTAATGATATTTATATGTGATGATTTCAATTTGATCTTTCACATAAATATTAAATAAATGGTGTATAATCATGTTTTTTTCCTTCATCATTCTTATACTATTCTCATTGATATTGATTACTTAATCAAACTAATTTTTTTTAAAGGGTTGTAACTTTTTACTCACTAATAATATAAAGATTATGTGGCAACATTGTTGAAAATGGACAAGTAGCTCAAAAGTATGTTTACCAATTTTTTACCAAATTTTGTAGAGAAGGATATAATAATTAATTGTAAACTCTTATCATATATATAGTATCTTTGCAATATCAGTTACAAGATTATAATATAGAGTGGTAAAGAGCAATGTCTTCATATGATACATAATAACATTTTTGCAATGTTAGTTACAACATTTTAGTAAAGGGGTGAATAACAATGGATTTATACCAAAGGAAGGATGAAAGAGATCACATTTGTAGTGGAAGTAGTAATAGAGATATTTTGTAAAATAATTTTATGATAATTATATGGTTAATGTCCCTGTGCTAATGCAAGTGAAAGTTGTATTTATGGTTACGTAAATATTGCTATATAAATATGTGAATAATAAGGTATGTTTTTTTATTATCTCTGTTGCAAGCAATAGATGTTGCATTGGGTTTTTTGGTCAAACCCATATTAGTTTGGGTATGCTAGTTTTTTTTTGAAAACTCTCTATAGTTTAACATTGCAACTTGAAATTTATTATTTTTTAACAATAATTCAATTTATTTATCTTCAACTTGATTGGTTATGAATTTGCATATGTTATTGTTAATTGCCTCGATTAATGAACCCAAAAGTACAAGGGTCCCATCACCAGTTTGGTTTTGGGCTAATATTAGGGTATGGAAATTTGCTCTTCTTTCGCAATAATGTCAACTAGGAGAACCCAATAAATGAATCACAACATTGGAAACACTGACTGTATGTTAACAAGTCCTTGATATTTCTACAATCGCATAGGTTAAAGGGCGAAGGGGTTTTATTTTCACTAACTCTTCCTGAAGCCTCTAGAACCACCAATGAGCTATCCGTTGCCCAGTTAAAATTAGTCATGTCAGTGATGATTAGAAACACTTCCAAGAAGTTGGACTGCAAGTTCGCCTGAAGCCTCTAAAACCACCAATGAGCTATCCGTTGCCTAGTTAAAATTGGTCATGTCAGTGATGATTAGAAACACTCCCACGAAGTTGGACCGCACGTTCGCAACAACGAGAGAGCACAAAATGTATGTGCTAGTCAATTTCTTGCTTTTAAGAGATGCTCCATATTTCTTAGAAGGTGCGCTTACCAATGTTTTCACTTATTTTTTAATAAACACTAGTAAACACCTAACCACCACTAGCGTTGAAATTCCATGGTTTGTGTTGCAAAGTTGAATTTATTAAACCATGAAAATCTGTATTTTTTTTTAATTGAAACGGGTATATTTTATTATAAGGGGTTTGGTTGGGCCGGAGCCTAAACAACCAACGTTACAGAACATTTCCATACATTTTAATTCAGCTTGATCTACTCTTTAACTTGAATTAAGGAATGCATGATAAGATAGGGCTATTGTCGTTAATATTGAGATCTCCCGGTGCTAGGAGGCATCCTTTGTTTGCCATTACATCTGCTTCACTATTTGAGCTTCTGAGAATGTGGAAAATTTTGAAGGAAGTGAAGTCCTGCAGAATGATCTTTAACCTTTTCAGAGACTTGTTGAGGATGGCGTTGTTGAACAAGTCCTTTGAGTTGATCTTCTTGATGAGAATTTTTGAATCTCCGAACGCTTGACATTATTTATGCCTCTATCACGGACAATTGGCAGGATTTGTTGAGTCCAAGAAGTTCTGCCTAGTTGTTTGTATGAGGACCAAGCCCCCAACAGAAGCAGTCTTTTCTAGAGTTGTCTGTGGAGTAGATGACTCCACCAGCCCCCGCAGCCCCAGGGTTACCCTTGGAGGTGCCATCAAAGAAGATAGTTGTTTTATTTTGGGACCTCCACCATACTTGAAAGGTATCATCTGGTTCTCTAATTATCCAAGGTGGATTGGGAAGGGGAAGGTTGATTCCTGAAGCTACTGATACTATTTCTGCAAAGATTCCATGTTTGAGTGCCTATGGGAGTATTGTCCACTGATAAATTCCTGAGAGAGATCCCCTGCGCATATTTGGTCCTAAGCGTTTCACTGACAGGATCTGAAGGGTCAGAGTAGATTTTCCAAAGGAGCTTGTAGCCAAGTGCGAGATTAGATAGAGCTGGGTCTCTGATCTGGAGTCCTCCGTCCACTGTTGGGTGATTAACAAGATCCCAATTTTTCAAATGCAGTTTTCTGTGATTTCCTTTGCCTCCTTTCCAAATAAAATCTCTCAAAAGACCAGAAATTTGTTCCATGATATGTTTCAGTGCAAGAAGGAATGAGGCTTGGTAGATGGGGAGGGCAGATAAAACTAATTTTAATAAGATAGTTTTCCCTTCCTTGGTAAGTCAGTAACCTCCCCAGGAGATGAAATCTTAATTTAGAGTGAGTAGTAAAAATCTCCTACATTATTTTCACCTTATTTAGGGTATATATTTTGGTGAATTTTACTTAAAATGCAATATACATATATTACACATAGCCAAGTTTCCATTATATATCAATGTGTATTAATTTGGATCGTTTATTATTTTCTTATGATGGGTACAATCTTAATCATAGTAAATATATAATCTCCTTCTTGATATATTCTTATTTTTCCCATGGATAATGTATTTTTTCCTTTCATTGTTTTGATATTTTACCTCCTGATATTTTAATTTTGTTTTTAAATTAAAAATATAATTTTCTATTTTTTTGTTTTTGTTTCTATTATGTAATATTCAACAATCATTAATTAATGTTTTCATATGTTTCAACCAATAAAAAAAATTATTATTTTATATTTTTAAATAAAAAATTATGTTTTCTTTAACTACAATATTCTCATAATTATTTAATTTTGCAAAGCAATATAATAAGCTATAGAAAATATAATATATTTTTAAAAATCAACTATAGTTATTGAAAATGTTCATGGAAATTGGTTTTTATACTTCATGCTATGTGAGGGACTAATAAGACATTATTATTGTTGTTGGGTAGGATTGAATTCTCCACCGCCACAATATGGAGTTACAAATAACAAAATACCTCAATTTATCAATCAGTAAAATCTAATTGACTGAGATTATGCTTACCAAATAGGATTTTGAATAGGAGCTCCCGCGCCCCTGCAACCTTGCCTCCTGTGGCCCTCTGCAGGCCTCCTTCCTCGCAACCCCTGCTGCTGGGCCTCCTGTCTTCCTCCACGACTCCCCCGCAGTTGGGCCCTGCCCTCCTCCTCCGGCCAGTGCTGTGACTGGCTCCCTCCTGACCTTTCCATGGTTGGGAATGATCCCTTCTAGATGCAAGACAATGAATATCAGGCTGAGATCTTTACCTCTCTCATTTCTGAAAATGAAACCACTCGAAACAAACCTACAACTTCAAAGTTTGTTAAGAAACTGGCTGACATCCCAGAAATCTCCCTTCCTCCTAGTCTTCCAAGGAAGGCAGCGATATCTCTAGCAGAGATAGGTCTAGTTGGACAATTTACTGGCCTGTGGCCCTCTCCCAGAGCTGTTCAGAAATGGGTGGAGCGCAACTAGAATGCGAACATCCAAGGAAAAATCGCCATAAGATTCTATGGAAGGGGTTACTGCACATTCCTCTTTGAAACCAAAGAAGACCAGAATCTCATCTTCAAAAATGGTCCCTACTTCATGGATTCGAGAGGTATTTACCTGAATAGATGGTCCCCTTACTTCGACCCAGAAATGGATATACCTAATGTAGTCTCGGTCTGGGTTCGCTTGCCCTATCTCCCTATTCATTGCTGGGGAGATGAATCGGTTAAAGCCATTGGGAACGCTGTTGGAAAATACATCAACAAAGGTGAACCAAAGGACAACATGCACACTTATGCAAGGATCTGTGTTGAAGTCGACTTAGGAAAGGGCATTCCGGAAGAAATCAAGATCAAAGTGGACCAATGGACCCATATTCAACAACTAGACTACGAACAAATCCTGTCCAAATGTAAGGTATGCCATGAATACGGTCATTTTGCTAATAGGTGTAGTAAACTAAAAGAAAATGAAGTGAATGAAAATGCTGAAGCTAGTGAAGACATGTGGGAACAAGTCAAAAAAAGAAATCAAACCCCAAATAGTCTGGCCCAAAACCAAAGCCTCCCCCAGAATTCTAAGCTACTTCCCTCTCCTCCCCTGCCATCTTGACTGAGCCTTTACCCTCTACGTCAAACCCCTTCGAATCCTTGGAGGACGAAGATCCATACTCTCCCCTTTCTCCTCCTCCAGCCACTGCTCTAGCAGTCATTCACTCCCCTTCTCAGATCCTCCCCTCACCCCCTCCCACCATAGACCGTATCCTAACAAGAAACAAAGTCAAAGAAGCAAGCAACAACTCAGAGCCACCAAAAAAAGCAGGCAGGAAATCAAATAAAGAAATAAGAGACGAAACAACAGCTAAAGAAATGGCCACAGGCACTCAACAACTGATGGACTCTTTTTTGGCCAAGCAAAGAGGAAGCGGGGAAAAGATAAAGGAGAAGAGTGGGGCTCACCAAAAATCCAGTAAGTAATGATTTTGGTCTCTTGGAATAGCAGGGGCCTGGGCTCCTCTCTAAAATCCAACGCAGCCCAGGATATAATCAGCCAAGAGTAGCCAGATTTCTTTCTGATCCAAGAGACCAAAATGTCCAACCAAGACTTTCAAAAATTTACAAAAAGACACAAAAGCTTTGCAGGAACAGCAACAGACTCATTGGGTGCCTCAGGAGGAATAGGCACATTGTGGAACAAGAGAAAATGGGACCTTATCAGACAAAAATCAACTTACTGGTGGGTCAGAACTGACCTCAAAAATAAAATCACAAAAGAAGAATTTACCGTGCTCAACATTTATGCTCCAAACCATTACAGGGACAAAGCACACTGTTGGGATTCTATCAAATCAGAGTTGCAGGAATGTCAAAATAGGAAGGCAGTTTTGGGTGGTGACTTGAACTTAATAAGAAACATTGAAGAAAAGATAGGAGGAAAATATCTTGCTGACCCATCAAGAGCTGCTCTGGAAGAAATAATAGAAACCCATAAACTCATCGACATTCCACCATGCAATGGGAAATTTACATGGAGCAATAAGAGAGCAGGAACTCACAATATCAAAGAAAGACTCGACAGGATCTTAATCCATGAAAGTATAGCAGCAGGATTCTCCTCCATAAAAAGCAAGATCATCCATGCCACAGCTTCAGACCACAAGCCAGTGGTCTTGATTCTAGATAGAATAGGAAATCTTGGCCCAATCCCATTCAAATACAATAAAACTTGGGACAGCAAGGAGGATTTCCGCAAGATCATCAAAGAAAGTTGGGAGTTGGAAGTCATTGGATCCCCCCACTATGTTTGGGAATCCAAATTAAAATTCCTAAGATCAGCAATCAAAAAATGGGCAAAAGAGAATGCAACAATAGAGAAAAATAAAAAAATCGACCAATACAGAAAATTGCAAAAATGGAATCAAGAAAAGGAGGCTCAACAAACATCAAAGGAAGAGCAAACTCAGGAAAACGAAATCTTCAGGGAATTATACAGGCAAAATAGAGCTGAGGAAGAGGAGCTGAGACAAAAATCGAGGTGCCTCTGGCTCAACGTGGGAGATAAAAACACATCTTTCTTCCACAACAATCTCAAGCTCAGAAGAGCTGGAAATCAAATAGATAAAATCACTGCTGAGGGTAAAGAATTAAGAGAGCAAGAGGAAATCAAAGAAGCAGCCCACAACCACTTCAAATCTCTCTTAACTGCTGACTATCAGCCTCTGGACAGCGTGGACTTCCTCCTCCCAATAGAATGTAAAATCAATGAGCAGCAAAACAACGAGTTGGAACAAGAAGTCTCAGAGGAAGAAATTAGAGAAGCCGTGTGCAATATGTAGCTGGACAAGGCTCCCGAGCCTGATGGCTTCACAATTGATTTTTACAGGACTCATTGGGACATAATAAAGAAAGATTTCATCAGGATGGTCAAAAATATTTTCAAAAAAACCAAGATGGGAGAAAATACAAAAACTTCCCATTTGGCACTTATCCCCAAGGAACCAAACCCCCTCTCCTTTGATCGCTTCAGACCCATCTCCCTCTGCAATGTATCCTACAAAATCGTTACCAAAATCTTGGCAAATAGATTGAAAAAGCTCTTGCCCACTCTCATTTCAGAGAACCAAGGAGGATTTGTCCCTAAAAGACAAATAACGGATAATGTCATTTTGGTCCAAGAAGCAATACACAACAGTTTGCATAGAAACGAAAGAGGTATGATCATAAAACTTGACATGGAAAATGCCTTCGATAGGGTCAATCACCAATTCCTAGCAGTTGTTCTCCGGAAGTTTGGAATCTCTAACAAATTTATAAACATCATTATGGAATGCATATCAAATCCTTGGACAACCCCCCTAATCAATGGAAGGCCTAGTCGCTACTTCCGAAGCTCCAGAGGACTGAGACAAGGTTGCCCCCTCTCACCCTTCCTTTTCATCATCATGGTGGAAACCTTAAGCATACATCTGGAAAATCTAAGGAAACAAAAGGAGATAACAGGCATAAGTATAGCGAGAGGAATAAAAGAAATAAATCACTCGCTCTTTGCCGATGACACTCTCTTAATAGGAGGAGCCTCAAGCTTAATTGCAAGGAGATTCAAGAGAATCCTGGACACTTTCCTGGCTGTCTCAGGGGGACTGCTTAACAACAAAAAGTGTAGAATATATACTTGGAATGTCTCGCTTCAAGTAATGCAAAGAATCTCTCTAATCATGGACATCCCAGTCCAAAGAAACTGGAGTCACTTTTCCTATCTTGGCCTTCCTTTGGCAAAGGAAGTTGTCAAGTCTGAGATTTGGAACAAGCAGATAGAAAAAATGAGAGGGCATCTTCAAAGTTGGGGGCTGTCGTGGTTAAACCTAGCGGGCAGGACCATCCTCATTAAAGCTCTTCTTTCAGCCCTTCCTATTTATCAGTATGCTGTTACTTTGGCTCCAGCAAGCATTCACAAACAATTGGAGCTAATTATGAGAGGCTTTCTCTGGCAAGGAGGGAAACAAGACACAAAAAAATTTAGTTTGGTCCAATGGGAACAGGTGATCCTTCCCTTCGAAAAAGGCGGCATATCCATCAAAATTCCAAGCCTAACTAATAAAGCGATGGGATTCAAACTTGTGTGGAGAATGCTAATGGAAAAAGGTAGCTGGTGGGTTGAGGCTCTCAAAAAAAATACCTTAATGGGCAACACTCCAAGGTACTCACTGATTTGATCATGGAAAGACCATGCACTCCAGCATGGAGACTCATAAAAAAAGTCATTCCCCAAATCAAAAATCATATCTCAAAGTCCCCTAGAAATGGAAAAGATATAAATCTTTGGACAGATAGAATAATGGGTTTGGAGCCAAGAAACCATTATCAGCAGTTCAGACCCCTGAAAATATGGATGGAGGCAAAAAGCATTAATTCCTTATATGACATCTCAGTTTGGGACCATAATAGTTGGTCTGCCTGGAGGGACCTTCCTCTCCCAAATCACCTAAAAAATCAGTGGGCAGATCTGAAGAGAACGCTGATGGGAGCTGCCCCAACAAATAAATCTTCTCAAGACAGCTTCGTTTGGGATCCAAGCAGAGGAAAGTTCACAGTGAAAGATGGGTATCAACTCCTCCAATCTAGCAACAACCTAGATAATTGGAACCTTCGGTCAGCAGTTTGGAAGAATGAATGCCTCCCAAAGATAAAAAATTTTGTGTGGACCCTCCTAAAAGGGAAGATCCTCACTGCTGAAAATCTAAAAAAAAAGGGATTCAAGGTCCTTCAATGTGCTGCCTCTGCTGTTCGGAGGAGGAGAGCAGTCAACATTTATTCCTCGATTTCTCCTTTGCCCAACACTGCTGGCATCAAATTATCAGCCCTTTGAGGTTACCTAGAGAAAACTTCGATCAGCTCACAACTCTAAACAGAAATTGGGAAAAAGGCTACCCCCATGCAAGAAAAGGTAAAGCCATAATCACTCGAATCTGGAGATGCATTCCTTCTGCTCTCTGTTGGCAAATTTGGCTCTCCAGGAACAATTGCATCTTCAAAAATCAAAAGCCAAACCCAGCTCTCACTCTGGCCAAAACTCTGGGCCTAGTCGCAGAAATGATAAGTGCCAACACTGTAACTAAAACCGACCACACCAACTGGCAGAAAGAAGAGGAAGAATGGTATAATAAATTCCCATTGGTCTACTCAAAGAATAAACAATCTTCAACAAAGTCAGGTAAAGGAAAAAAAATGGAAACTCAGGGGAACTCAAAATGAAATAGAACAGTGGATTCAAGATCAAAAGACTTTCACTCTTCAGTTTGATGGCGCTTCCAAAAACAACCCCGGACAAGCAGGAGTAGGGGGAATAATCTCATATCAAAATGGGCAAGTCATCACCACTTACGAATGGGGATTGGGAAATATGACAAACAACATGGCAGAGGCCTATAGCCTTTACTAGGTACCTGCATCCTAAAAAACCTTCAAGCCAAAAATCCAGTCATAATTGACGACTCGGCAATTATGATAGCAGCTATGGAATCAGGGGGTGACTTCAAAAACCAGGCCCTCAATAGAATCAAGCACAGGATCGTGGATAACTCAAAACAGCTGGGGATCATCCAATTCAAACACGTCATGAGAAATTATAATACCAAGGCAGATTCTCTAGCCAACAGTGCAGTCACCAGACCTATAGGGCAGGTCCAAGAGAACAACAACACATATGACAAACCAATTCCATAAGACGCCCCTCCCCACAGTCGGGCTCGTGATCCAAGGCTCCAACAGTCATCTCAATAAAAAGTCCGCCTCTCCCTTCAGTCCATGCAACTGGACGTCCGATTCCCTCTCCACTGACAGTATCCATTCCCACATCCTAAGCATTGTCAAGGAAATCTTCAGGCAAATGGAAAATCTGTACTGGATAATGGAGCAGGAAGAGTCTCGTGGAAAGATCACTTAGAAGTTAGGCAACAATCACTTCGTAATCCTCAGAGGCTGCTCAAGAAATATTCGAATTGACATTCGGGACAGGAACATTTCAGAGCAGTCTGATCCACTTCCAGAGGCTTCGAAGCTAGCGTGGGTTTATAAACAGCCCATGGTGCATTGGTTCAGCCAGTTCTATGTGGTGTCTACGCTCTGCTCTCTCAGCAAATGCTCGAGCTCTCGTCGTTCCTTCTCTAGATCATACCTGGTTCTCTCCAGTCACAAAAGTTCCTCAAAGTCAGCTCTGCGAGGTATTGAATCCGTCTGTCGGGATTGTATTTTAGATCTTTTCACTAACACTCGATCTGTTTTTGTGATCCAACTTCATACAACTTTTCTGGCCTCTATTTCGCTACTCTCTATTCCTCATTCTCTCTGTTATCATCCCCACGCTCTCTCCTCTGTTCTTTATCCCCCCTTCAGAAGTTGCTTCCTCCCTCTTTCTATGATTCTTTGCCTCCCGCCCCCTCTTATCTCTGGAGCTCCGCTTATTATCCTCTCTCCCCTGAACTGCCCCTCCGCCATCAACTCTCTGATCCGCCTGCCTTCTTCCTCCAGAATCTCTGTTAACCTTCACTCTCCTCTCTGTAGCAAGCTAATCAAGCTCTGCCTCAAGATATCCAAGATTACTCAAGACTCGTCAACAATGTCAGAAAATCCTTTGGACCGTGTCGTCACCAACAGCAGTTGCACCCTCTGCAAGGCGCACTGCTTCATGATTGCCCGCTTCATCAAGCATTTCAACGAACTCAAAGAAGAAGTTCAGTTAGAGAACAAATCAAAGAAGAAAAAACTTGAAAAACAGAAGGCGGAAATAGAAGGCCTCAAAGAGAAATGCAATCACTTGGAAGAAGCCATCAGTCACATAAGATCTATGAACCAAAGCATGCAAGGGGAGGCCTCTACCAAGAACAACGATAAAAAAGAATAGCCGCCTGATGACTCGGTCAACCAGTTTTGGTGAAAATGTCTTATGCAATGTAAATACTATTTTCTTCTAGGTCAGTTCATACGACAATATAGCCGTTTTGCCTCCCAAGTCTTAAAAATCAACCCTAGTGAATTGGATCAAGGGACTGCGTGCCCATTTTGGATCAATTCCACTTTGCTACCTCTAGTTTTTGTAATGGGACTTGTTCCTCTGCTGAAGTTTTTTATAATATAATAGTATTTGACCGTGTTAAAAAAATAAAATCTAATTGACCGAATTCCAAATCTTAACACTAACTTGAATTCAATATTTTTACTCAAATTTAACTATATATAAACTAAGCAGCATGGACTAGCTACTATGTAGCACTTGTTACTTATCAAGGACAATAAATTACTTAATTCAACCCTTATAATTGAATAATATGTTGAGATGTACTTCTTAAAACATTGGTTTAGATATGAATTTGTAGTTGCCCTTCAACATTGTTTACAAACATTCTACATAGTTCCATGAATTAATATAAGAAAGTTAAACCAATAGTTTTCATCGTAAATAAGGACATTAGTCAAATTAAAATAAATTTCCAAACTTATTTAAATATAAATGCAACGTTTTATAAATAAAACATATAAATTATGTATTTAGCTAACAAAAATCCTCAAAGTGACTCAATTTTTTCATTACTAGATGAAAAGGTATATTTACTTATATTTGATATACCTACCTACATTCACCCTCTTAACTTTTGGGTATAGGTTCTCAGAAATTATCTTTCTCATTTTCTTAATGGTTAAGAGGCATGATCCTACTTCCATATTCACATTTTCTTTCACATTTCGAGGAGTTGTCAAAGGTAGTTACAAGTTCAATATTTCTCTCAATTTGATGAGTTCAAGACCCTCTCTCAATATGAGATTAAATAGCTTATATAGAAACCATGCTAGAAAGTTTCAAATATATATTACATGTAGGTAAAAATCTCATAAAGACCATGAGGGGAAAACGAGCATAAAGAAATCCGGTAATAAAAAGAGAAAATGTGAAACTGGAGGAGAGGGTATGGCAAGATAGGGTTTACCATTTAAGTGTTACAAGAGAGGAGGGGGTAAATTAAGCAAGTGGTGCTATTATTATTTTCTCCATGAATCCATATAATCCTTAATAAATATTTGGGAACTGAGACGAATCTGGTTCATCCATTAGAAGATGTTGAACAAAGGCCAAAATTATCACTATGAACTTAGCAAAGACAATTAAGCAACTTGTATAAGAAACATGGAGTCATGACAAAATCCTAATGTGTAAGCTCTTAGTCAACTCCTCACATTAATCTGGGCTAGTAAGATCAACCTTGGGTGCCATTGTGCATATGTGCATCCAAGATTTCACTTTTTGTCATCTCGTGTTGTCTTAATTGTTGCAAAGTAAAACAAGCAACAATAGATTGACTTTTCTTTCATTTTTTTGTCTAATTCTTTACAAATTGGTTGTATCTACATAATACATCACTGCATCTAATGTTTCTTTAGGCTTCCCACACTTGATAGCTTATTAGAACACCATTGAATCAATAATTAAGTTTAGTAGAATTAGAACTAAATAAGTCAAGTTTAGCGAGAATGGTCAAAATGAGAGGGCTTCTCTAGAATCTAATGGATTTGTTTTGGTCATCAAGAATCTTAAGGGTCATGTTTTTATAGATAATATGAGACAGATAATAAGTGAAAATGGGTAGGATGAACATGGTTATGATGAAGTCGTAGCCCAAAGAAGATAATCCTATATATGATGTGACTTGGTTTTTATGATTGGAACCTATCCCAAAAATTCAATGAGGCTATATTGGAACCAAATTTGGTCATCTAGGAACATGATTTGCAAATCTCATGACTTTTTAGAAAGTACATGGCTTGGATTTCTATCACGGAGTGTGTATTAAACCCTAATAACCAACTATGAATTAAACACTAAGATCTCCATTCCAAGAAAATGAAGGTATTTAATGTCAACTCTACACCAAAAATTGTAGGAATGCAAAAATTAAATCTAAATAAATCTCTATGAAAGACAAAAAAACAAAATAAAATCAAGCAAAAGCATAGAAATCAATATCCACGAGCATTTTCAAAGGCCTCCTTGCAACAACACTTGCAACATTGGCATAAACTGCCTAGAAACAACATCAAAGTTGTAGACATTGAAAATAAGGTGGAAAGTTCTTTAAGATAGGTAGATGGAGGTGAAAGTTCACTTATGCAAGGGGTGGAATGAACCCTGACCTAAAGAACTATGAGCTCCAAAAATATCTTCATTAACATTGATATTGATATTGCCATATTCTTTATACACATTGCCAAGTTGTTTGCATGATCAATTACTTGTGGAATGGACAATGAATCCTAAAATAAATTTAATGTGCATGTAACAAAAACCATAAAGAGAAAATTCATTGCTCATTACAATGGTAATTCCAAATAATAAAGTATATTCAATAACAAGAATTAATAAGACTTTTTAAATGGCTTATTTATTACATTTATAAGAGATGTTACACGTGGCTTTTATTTTTCTTCAAGACCTCCTTTATTGTTGTTGACTTAGCTATAACATAATGGGTAATGTTCCTTTGTGTGTTATGCATACTTAATTTTTGATGAACTTGGATGCAAACTCTTATTCAACCTACAACTCCACAAGCAATGGTCATAATTATTTTTAGACAAACCCATACACACCCTCGTTCAAAATACAAACTCCACAAGCACAAAAGACAAGCCTACAAGATTTGGTGCTATTTTTTGTTAATTTCCTTTTTTCCATGGCCATCTTTGTAGAACACAAGAATAGATACATTATCATCAACATAATTTTCTTCTTCTTTTCAAATTCTAATTTGCTTAAGTTTGTAACTCCACTCCATATACCCATCACATCATTTTGTGGGTCCATTGTGTGGGCCGTAGGGTTTGGTTATAAGACAAAAACATGGAATTTCAACTACACCTTTAATAAACATTGATTAGGTAAAAAATATGTAATTTTGTATTTTTTGTATTTTTAGTTCTTACTTTTATTTTACTAACATACAAGCATTATCAATGATACAAATTAGTCTTATAAACATAATTCAATTGATCACAAATTAAAATTAAAAATATTTTTTTCATTTTCTAAATGTAATCATATCATTTATAAAACATTACATATTTCTATAAAAAATTTCATTTTTTTTTTTTCTTCCGGACAACACAAAATAAAAAAGAAAGCTAAAATATACAATGTTTATCTTAAACAAAAGTAATACTTCTATAACATATTTATAGAAAAACTTTAGGAAAAATTCAACCATAAAATGTTGACACACTTAATTAATTAACATATGCTTTCATCTTGCTTTAATAATGTTTATTTCATGATTTTAGAGAGAAAAAAAAAAGTTTATTTCAATACTCAAATTTTTTTTATCATATTTTTTGACTTATAATTATATCACTTTTAAAAATAAAATTGTTCAACTAATGAATCATATATATAAATTTATCTTTACACTAAATTTTTTATTTTTAGGAATTTTGTATTCCATAAAGAAATAATAAACTTTAATTACTTTTTAAATTATTTTTTTACGCCGTAAAGCGTTCCCTTTGAAAACCATTCCCCAAATTGCTACCGTGTCTTTATCTTTTACGCCGTAAGGTGTTCCCTTTGAAGGCCATTCCCCAAATTGCTACCGTTGCTACCGTGTCTCTATCTGGGGCGTTAGATTGGATGTTAGACGATTAAAGTTTTTTGTGCGCTTGCATTAATAATTCGTTAAATCGTTATGGTACACAGTTATAACAAAAATGCATACCTTCGTGGAGCAGCAGTCTGGACTGGTTCCCTTTCGCTCTACTGCTTCTTCCACCCTGACCTCTTTTCGATCAGAAACAACTACTGTTGGAGCTTTAACTGCTTGTGCTGGATCGACTGCTTTTGGAATTACTGGTTGTGCCTTTGCTTCTATATACCATACTACTGCTTCATTGACATATGAATCTACTACTGTGCCTGGCTCTGCTACTGGTTCAATGGGTGAAACTGCTGAATCAACAACTGAATCACGAGAACGAACTGCTGCAGGTGGTACTGGAATTGCGGATGAACTTGGGTGCTCTGTGAAAATGGACAACTGGGTTATCAACAGATTTATTTCATATTACTTGAAGTCTCGCTTGCCCGTGCTTGGCTATAGCTCCATATCCCCCAAGAGAAAATGTGGGAGGGATGAGCAGATTATGCACCGCTATGCTCAGAAAGTGCAAAGGAAAGATCTCAAAACTGTTGTGGGTTTGCTTCATTCTTTTGGAGAGAGTAGCAGTCACATGCAGGATGGGGTTGCTCTGTGAAAATGGACAACTGGGTTATCAATAGATTTATTTCTTGTTACCTGAAGTCTTGCTTGCCCATGCTTGGCTACAACTCCATATCCCCCAAGAAAAAATGTGGGAGGGACGAGCAGATTATGCACCGTTATGCCCAGAAAGTGAAAAGGGAAGATCTAGAAATTGTTGTGGGTTTGTTTCATTCTTTTGGAGAGAGCAGCAACCACATGCAGGATCTTGTTTGGGAACCTAAGAGTGGCCACTGTGTTAAATTCCTCTAAATTATGCAAGAAACAACTAGACAATATGATTGGATCATAGTTGGACAATGCTACATTGGATAACATACTGATTCCTTCACCCTGGAGATGGGTTGCCTCTGTGATGTGGATCTTGTTCTCAGATATGTACAGATTTTCCTCATGGATTAGGTGATGGTTTTTGTGCCTGAATTGCGCACGGGCACCGCTGAGCCCACTTCTGGCATTTACTACTGGTGTCAGCTGAAGAGGGTGGGTAGCCTCATGAACAAATATATTACAGAGGTGGCCCCGGATGTCAATCTAAAGCCCTACAAGTTTTAGTTGCTTCTTGAATCATTAACAGATAATGCCATAGATTCCCGTGATGTTCTTTATAGAGCCTTGGATAGGTAAGCCTTAGATGGATTCTCTAAAACAGACTCTTTAACATTGCCTCCATAGATACAATTTGTTTTTCTTTTTTAAATTGTTTCGAGCCAGGCTGAGCCATTACAATTAAGTTCTTTGATGTGCCCTGAATTCTTACCAGCAGCAATGGATCTTAATAGGAATCCCCAATCATACGAATGTGTTAATCAAAATTGTATGAATCAGCGCAAATGAGTTTTTTTGTTTGACTGAGTAAACACTATCAATGGGTTTTTCTGTTTGATCTGAATACACACTATCAATGGTATAACTATAAGAAAGTCCTAATTACAGAAAAAATTATTTGATTTCTCAACTTAAATGGGTTCTTTAGTCTAACTCAAATGAATACCAGAGTTAGGTTCTTTCAGTTTATGGCAAAGATGCCTAACTGTTAGGTTTTATAGAAAAAAATAGACACCTATTGTCCACACCTTTATACTCTGAAATTTCATTTCCAACGAGAAGATAGTTGCCCTTTCCAAATTCAATCACATGAAAAGATGTCAATCAGTTTTCCAAACTAATTGTTCCTCAAAACGCCAGCAGCGCCCCAGGCTGGCCAACATTAGCCATATTCAGAAACACCTATTGACTGCTGCTAGAATTAAAATTTTAGAGCATTTTATTCTCTTGAATGCTTCTTATACCATCTGAAGGGAATCAACATGCCCCATCATTTATTGGTTTGGTTAACTTAAAGCAGAGGAATATTGATAGCATAAAGCCGAGGAATATTGATAGTATAAAGCCAACTTTCTACCTGTTAAAAAAATTGTATAGTATAAACATACAATTGCCAACTAGAAAAAAACAAAACATGCCTTAGATGAGAGCAACACTAATATGATGTGTCATGAGAATTCCATTGGCAAAAACAACATCAGTGAAAGAAGATACAAAATCCAAAGGATTTCAATTTAATGGATCCAACTCATCCTCTCAAGAGAAGGCTAAAATATTAGAGGTTGTTCAATATATCAGAGATAATTATCGTGATGGGAAGTGTGAAGTGGCTACAATTGAGGATGGCGAATTTGTAGCTGACCCTGAGATAGGGGATTTTTGGAGTTGTTTTGGTACGCTGATCATTCTCATTATGCAGAAATCGTGCAATCGTGTTTATTCTCTTTAGAGGCTCTCTTAGGCTCCCACTAGGATCAGATTTCATCCCCAGCTATCACTACCCAATCATATAATTTATGCTTAATTCAAGGTTTCTTCCATGACCAAATGATATCTCACCTTCAAGCACATTGAGAAACAGACCAAAGTTGAATATAAAAGGAACATTGTTTGTCTTTGGAAGAAATTGATACAATTCTAATTGGTACATATTCTCTGGTTACAAGTTGAAATTTGGTTGAAGCTTGGGTCGATTCATGAAGCATACGTATGTGTGAATTGAAGCCCCTTAGAACCATATTCTTCAAGATCTAAATTGGGTCAAATCTCAATTCCTTTTGCTATTGTAATTAACAATAAATTGTGGATCCTATAACACCTCTGTCATTCTACTAATATTAGTTGTGTGAATGTTATTATATTGTTCATGTGATGGTTGAATCGAATTTCTGAGTATGAGTTATGCTAGTCTTATTAAATCTAACAATTTTCCTTGGTGAATCGAGTGTTTATGTTCTCAAGAGGATCGAATCACAGAGTGTGTGGTCTGAGTGTGAGCACGAGTTTAAAAAAATTATGAGATTCCTATGCAATTTCGGTCACATCTCAATTTCACCAATGGCGTTCAGTGGTTTAAGACTCGAGTATGCCCTTGATGGTAGCTCGAATTATATAGCCTGGAAGGATCGCATGGAAGTAGTATTAGGGGACAACAGTTTAAAGGACTTCATTGATCAAGAATTCCCCAAGCTGACAACAGCTAATGCTACAGAATTGGCGGAATGGAAGAAATGTGTGGCTAGAGCGAGGAGAATCCTCCTTGAGGGAGTTCGAGACCACATTGTCTCAAGCCTCCATGGGAAGGAGACACCATTTTCTATGTGGAAAACATTGAAAGATCTATATCAGAACAACAATGATCAGAGGAGGCTGGCGCTGAAAGACAAGCTTCAGAAAATCAAGTGTGAAAAGGGTGACATGATCTCTACATATCTGAACAAGCTCACCACCTACAAGGATGAGGTTGGAAGTGTAGGGATCACGACAACCAAAGATGACATGGTGAGTCTTGCTCTCCTCGATCTTCCTAAGAGCTGGCATAGCTACCAAGACTCGGTTAATGGAAGAGAGAAACTTCCAGATTGGGAATGACTTTGGTCGGATCTGATGCAGGAGGAGATAAGAAGAAGCACCAGAGATGGATCTTCATCAAAACAAGATGATGAAGAAAATCTAGCCTTAGCGAGTAAGGCGAGGAAAGGGAAAGGGAAGGCGTCCCATCCCAAATCCAGTTCTTCCCATGGCGGGAAGAAGTTTGACAAATTGAAAATGTGATGCTTTCATTTTCACGAGGTGGGCCATTATGCTACGAATTGTCCACAGAAGAAATCCAAGAAGGGATCCTCGAAGGGATTAGACGGTGAGGCACTGGCCTCACAGTTCAAGTTGGATTTCTCTCTCATCGCATGCATGGTTTCATCCATGGTGGGATGTGTTTGGTACCTGGACAGTGGAGCCTCTTTCCACATGTCTGACAACAAGAATTTTTTCAGTACCCCGGAGGAGAAGGATCTCCAGATGTGGATCGAGATGGGCGATGATGGAAAGTACAATGTTTCAAGTGAAGGTACGGTTATGTTTCAGAGGGAACATGGAGCTCCTCTCACCCTGACTGATGTAAAGTATGTACAGGGTCTGAAGAAGAATCTTGTGTCTGTCGCTATGCTAGAAGATAAAGGCTATGATGTAGCCTTTAGTAAAGGAAAGGTATTCCTGAGGCATATCGGTACTGGAAATACCAAGAGGATTGGGATTCGAGTTAAGAGTATCTACAAGCTAGAGGTAGACGACTGTGCTGCACTAAGTTCCAAAGTAGAGGTGGTGAAAAGCCAAGATGTTGGTGAGCTATGGCATAGAAGATTGGGCCACTTGCACCATGTGGCCTTGAAGATCATGCAACAGATTTCTATTGGACTTCCCAAGGGAAAAATGGAGCAGACGGATACATGAAAAGGTTGTACCTTGGGTAATTATGTGAAATATTCCTTTTAGGATCAAGACAGTAGAGTTGGAGCAATCCTGGAGTGAGTTCACTAAGATGTTTGTGGACCATTCTCTACAACCTCCACCGCTAAACAAAGGTGCTATGTTGTTTTTATTGATGATTTTTCTCGTAGATTTTGAATCTACTTTATGCAAAAGAAGGATCAGACCTTCTTGAGGTTTTGTGAGTTTAAAGCCTTGGCAGAGAAAGAATATGGAAAGAAAATAAAAGCCTTGCGTAGTGACAATGGTGGAGAGTATGTCTCCCAATAGTTAAGGACTTCTACGCTGCAGAAGGAATTAAAGGGGAGTTAATGGCATCCCATAACCCACAACAGAATGGGGTGGCTGAAAAAAAGAACAGATCGATTGTGGGAGTAGCTCGAGTGACGTTGCATGACTAAAGCCTACCATTGCATTTGTGGGCTGAGGCATGCAATACAACAGTATACTTTCAGAACAGAAGCCCACACCGTATACTGGGAATGAAGACACCTATGGAGGCCTTTTCCGGGAAGCGACAAGATGTAAGTCACTTCAGGATCTTTGTGTTGTGGGGAAAAATGCCTATGCAGGACGATCCTATCCACCTAAGGTGTGACAGTGCCTTAGCAACAAACAGAAACAACTACTCTAGTATTCTTCCTTTGTGAATTAAGAATGAAGAGAGATGGATGGACTAACCGGTGTCTTCCGTTTGTCCCTCGATCCGGTTTCTCTTCTCTTTGGGAGTTCCCAGCTACATGCCTTCTCGCTCGCCCAGCTTCAAGAGGTTTCTGCAAGATCACAAGAAGAGAACACTACACGAAGACATAGATTCATATTCATAACTAGTTCAGGATTAGAAATAAACTAAACATACTAATGCAATCATACATCAAAGATACACCAGTATATAGGAGAAACCAAGATAGCTTTATTGATGAATAACAAGGTTCAGGAAGAGATACAACCCAGAGGGCTCCAATCCAGCATCTCCTTCCCAGCAAATGGAATTCCTATCTTCACCCCCTTCAAAGCATTAAGCACCCAATGATTCCAATCTCAAACCAACAGCAATTCTTTGCAATAACAAAATTCCAGCCCCCCAGATCTCATGGAGGAGAGATCCATATATAGATGTTTGGAGAGAGGATGAGTCAGCTTGAGATTTGACTAGTGTCCTCTCCCTCTGTCAGTTCTTGATTCCACTTGGAGGTTCTTGCTTCCACTTGGAGATTGGGAACCTCTTACTCATCACTAGTCGAATTCACTGAGGCAAGTGTCATTGAGGAAGATTCTGGAAGCTTCCTGGGTCTTGACACCTCTTAGAATGAACTTGCCATTTGTCAATTCCCGCTCAGCGCACCCTGGTAGTGCTTCTACCTGCGTTGCAGTGCAGGTAGCCAGTGTTGACTTTGCATTTCAGTGCAGACAGCTAGTGGAGTCACTGAATTGATCCTGAATTGACTTGTTTTTGAGCAGTTTCTGGTGGAGAACTTCTGTGAATTGCTGTGGTTTGTTAGCCTTATTCCTCTAGGGGTAGGAACAACATGTTTAGGGACTTTGGATCCCTTAGATTATGGACATTTCATGCTCCATGCTGTAAGGCACAAAAATGTCTATAACAGTTGCCCCCTAAAGTATGAGGCCGCTTATCGGGTGAAATGCTTTATCAGGAGGATCCGAAGTTCATCCAATGCTGGGAGGAGACCTGTAATAAGATACAATACAATAAATTATTTTTCATACTGCTTTCATGATCTAGCTGAGGCGGGCATTCCCATGTTCAGCTTTATAAATTCATTTTCCTATACATAGAACAGACAATCGTCTGATGGTAGACTGATAATTTTGATGCAATTATCATCCTTTGGATAGGATGATTATCTGCTGCAATGATGTACATGTCAATGCCTTTATCTTTCCTGAATATATATCGCAGCCCGGATGGATGAAACTAGATCCGGGGTCTTCAAACTCGTTCGATCTTCACTCTAAGTACAAGTCGATCCATGTGAGAAATGTTCTGAAGTCGAACATGGAAAGACATCGCTTGATTACCGGTCAATGAGGTAAACCGTTAACAAGCGCGAGAGGAATCACCGATAATGATAATGACCCTCAAGGTACTGTAGTACAATTCACGTGGTGTGAATAAAGGACTTGGCGTCGAACACCACGCAAAATCTTTCGGTCGAAGGTCATTGATGTATACCTGTCGCCGGAAGTGAGAAACTTGCCATTGAGGCATGCAAGCTTCAAAGTACTGAAGGGGTTGTTCCTAGATCAACTTCTTGGATAATGAGCTGATGTCGACAAGAAGCGATCCGTCAAAGGAGGGCCTTAATGAATCCCACATCAATGACACGGAACGGAGCTAATGATTTTGATGGAGGTGAAAACGATCTGTGACATATGATTCAGGGTGGCGGTCATGAAAGGATGAAGGATAATGTACGGCAGTGGATGGGACACGGTTGACTTTTCTGAACGACTTCTCTTGAACATATGGCGACACTGATGCGATGGATCGGTAGCATTACCCAAAATATGGATGGTATGGCGAGACCATGGTGATGTGACCGGTGAATGAAACAACCCAACCCGATTGTGGTACGGAGAAAAAGTGTCATGTTCAAGAGCGACTTGCTACCATCAAAGTTTTCATGAGTTTCTCCCAATTTTTCCCCAGTCATTGCTGACCAGTACCTCTTTATTTTTGTCAAGCTTGAGGAGGATAACATATGCTTGTTCTATAACTTGCCCTTCGGGCAAGCCCATCGCTATGTTTTAACGAGCCTAGCGATAGTGAAACTCGTTCTCGTCTAAAGACAAGTTTGTCGCTATTTAATGATTTTAACGAGTCTAACGACAAAGATAACTCGGTCCTTTTCATTTTTAGAGAGTCTGAAAAGGTACATAAAGTTAACTCCAAAAGTCCTTTTTCGTCATCTAATCCCTTAGGTCCGAAAAAGTATAAAACAATACAGAAGGGATGAGTTTTCGATAGTTTTAACGAGCTGAATAAAACAAGCGCTCGATCTTTTTGTGCAATAATCCCTCAGGTCCAAAAAGATTAAAATCTAGAGGAGGGATAGCACTTCCTGTCCCTTTAACGAGCTGGAAGGCCAAGGACTCGACAATCTTTTCATATTTTACGAGTCAGATGAAAAGAGCTTAAAGAAGACTCGTATTTTGAGGAACGAGTGATGAAACAGGTTAGCAGCTGATTCCAGGTACATGTTGGAATTTTCCAATCACGGCAGTGTCACAAGGATGGCTAGTGAAATCACTCTTCGCAGCTGTTCCTCAAAATGGGTAAACAAACATATGGAGGTGAACGATAGGCCAATGGAAAAGTGGAGGTGACGGTGCAAACACGACCAAGGCTTTAATGGCTGATAATGTTACATTCACAGTGGTTATTTACCGGAATAGTTCATTTTTTTAACGAGCTTAAACGCGGGAAAACACTTGCTCGATCTTATGTTTATTTTTTAACAAGCATGAACTATGTGCTAAAACTGCTCGGATCTTGCGTTTATTTTTTAACGAGCATGAACTGTGTGCTAAAACTGCTCGAATTATATGGTCAAATTTTTGATTTTTTACCATAACTAGCTTTTCCCTTTTCAAAGATAGTACTGTATCCTCAATTGCTGCATCAAACTAGTTAGAAATGAATAACATTTGCTTGAAAACGAGATTAAAACCCCAATATTTCGCTTTGAACTACGTAAAAAGCAATTAAAAAGTGTTTTTACCTCTCATTTTACCATTTCATTTGAACTTGATTTGTTGGAGCTTTGGAGGTGCCTCTTCCCCCTTGATTTTCATCAGCTGATTCCGGGAGATTCTGCGGACGATTTTCGGCGCCGTCTGGACCAGGTAGGAGCTAAACCCTAGCTCTTTCTTTTCATGGTTTCCTTTTTCCATTCTGTGCCTGTTTTCCTGTTTCCCTGAGCCCCTGGGGTTTTGTTAGGGTGCTCTGCCATCAGCGCACCTGGTTCACTCGAAACCTGCGCTGAATGTCAAGCTGCATGAAGGCAGTTTGACCTTCAATGCAGGTGGAACACTGGCTAGTTGCGTTGGGCACAAAAAAATAGTTTTGTTGCATAGTTTTTGATGAAAATTTTGCCAGTTTCTCATCAAATCCAGGATCTAACTCCTCTCATGTTTGTTTTTCAGAGATTATTGGAGCAAAATGACCCTTACATGGCGAGAACGAGAACATGAAGAAGAGGACATGATTGCCCTCCATGATCCTGTCACGGTGAACGCGCTGCGGAACTGTGGCCTGCTGAAGTTCTTCCGTATCTCTAGTATGAGAGCACAGATCTCCCTACTGCAGTATATGCTTGATGCTTGGGATCCTATCAACCAAGTATTTCAGATTAGGGGCAAATCTATCCCCTTGACCGTGGTAGACATTTACTTCTTGACTGGCTTGTCGAGGCGGGGTGCCCCCATTTCTTTGTCAGGTTCGGCCCGAGGGAATGACTCTATGAGAGATTATGTCCGCCAGTATTGCAGGGAAGGATCTCAGCCGAGTAGAGACGGCAAGGTCGTTATCCGTGAGATTACTGACAGGTCTCTCAGGTCCATTCTGTATACTATTGGTAGGATGGCCGGTAGTGCATCTCTTCATGTTGCCAACAGATCCTATGTGCAGCACGCCTTGGAGTGCCTCCAACCGAAAATATTCAACTGGTGTGATGTAGTACTTCTTCAGATGAAAATTCAGTTGACCAAGGTAAAGGACGGGAAGCTGAAGAACTTTGGATTTGGTTCTATTTTGACTGCCTTTGCCTTGGAGAAGATACCACTGATGCAGCCTCAGTATATCGCACTCGACTTGCCTTCTCCTACCGAGCCACGCATGCAGAGATGGGTTGATCACATGTCTAGGCATGCTGGTCAATCTCAGATTTCTTTCACTGATACCTTCTTCAGGTGGTTCGAGCGTCAGGAGATGGTCTATTCCGAGTATCCATATGTTGGCATGGATTTCCGAGGTGATCCGGACTTGGTACTGCCGGATGGCGAACAGTGGGGCGCTATTGGTAAAATCTTCGACCATATCACTGTTTACTGTTTTTATTTATAATTTCCTTGTGCTTTATTCTATCAAGACTTTAATCAAACTCATGTGTGCATGCAGATGTTGGTCCTGTTCGTCCAGCAGTTCGCCCGAGAGCGCCAGCCGCTGCCCCAGTAGGGGAGACTGCTGGGAGGGTTATTCTTCGCGACCTTGAAGTGGCCGAGACCCTCACAGCTGTGCAGGAGCAGGTTGAGAGCCTTACTCTTGGAATTCCGGATGTGAGGATCGACGAGTTACCTCTACAGTTGCAGCGACATACTACTGGTATGCCTAGACGATGGACTCGTCTCTTACGCATGATTGCACAGGCCATGACGTGCTATCATGAGCATCACTAGGCTAGGGTGCCTCCTAGCATTTTGAGTTTTTGGGTCATGCGACCGATTTTGTCTTGGTTACAGAACATTATATGTAAACGATAAACATCTTATATATATATATTTTGATTTTCGGGGTTTATTTTGGTTGAGTTATATGATCCACTTGTACAACATTGATGATTTGTTTCTTTTTATAAATGTCACAAATGTCTATCTAACACATAGTTTGCTAATGAGTCGGTTAATGTGTTTAAGTTTCTGGAAATATGCTGGTATTGAATTAAATCAAACTGTCTTTCCAAAATCTTAACCCTTAGAAACATACGATAAATAGCTGGATTGCGGACGGAATATATACCATTGAGTTGTAGAATTACGAGTTGTGAGTCTAGCCTGACGATTAGTCGGCGTATACCATGGGTGATGGCATCAGAGAGCAGTTCTATCAACGCGCTATACTCAGCGATGTTATTCGTTGATTGACCAATACATACACCTCTGAAACTTACTAACTCGCCGTTTGGATAAAAAATGGCCCAGGCCGCGGAGGACAGGTTCCGCGAACTACGACTCGCTCCGTCAGCATATCCCACATATGTCTCAAAAAGGTTCAACATCTGCAATAAATGTAAAAAGGTGGATTACTCGACCAAAACAAACACTTTAGTGAAAACAAAATACAACAAAAGCATACAAGTTACTATCTAAGCATAGTAACGCTTGAGGTACAACCCATTACGGGGTTGCACCAGTGGAATTCCGTCATAATCCATTAACTCGTAGGATCCTTTTGCTAACACTCGTTTAACAATATAGGGGCCCATCCATAAAGAATTAAATTTACTTGCTCCCAATTTATCGGATTCTTGGTCATAAAGCAAGACCAAGTCACCTTCTGAGAAGACACGGGGTTTGACATTTTTGTCGAACTGTGCCTTGACTCGTTTCTTATGGGCTTCGTTAGCCAAAGCGGCATCATGATGGGTTTCATCCAATTGGATTAATTCCAAGAAACGGGCCTCTTCTTCTGAAGTTCCGGGGAGGAGATCAATTGCGAGTTTAAGAGACGAGATTTCACACTGGATTGGCAAGACTGCTTCCAGGCCATACACCAGTTGGAAAGGTGTGAACCCGGTCGCATTCCTTACCGATGTTCGGTAAGCCCACAAGGCCGAGTACAGGATTAGGTGCCACCTTCTTTTGTGAACTCCGATCATCCTTTGCAACATACGCTTCAGGACCTTGTTGATCGCTTCAACTTGTCCGTTGGCTTGTGGATAATACGGGGTAGAGCTGTCGTGAGATAGCCCTAGCTTGGCAGCTAATTCAACCATCATGTGATTGTGAAAATGTGATCCATGATCTGTAACTATAGCCTGTGGTACGCTGAACCTGGCGACTACATGATTGAAAAAGAAAAGGGCAGCTGTTTCACCAGTGTTATCTAATGTAGGCATCGCCTCGGCCCATTTGGTAAAATAGTCAACGACGACTATAATATACCCATGCCCCCCGGTCGAGGTTGGGTTACATGTCATGAAATCGATGCCCCATTTGGCGAAAGGCCCAACAACAACTATTGGCTGTAAAGGTGCGGGTGGTCTTCTGGTTTTGCTATCAAAAATTTGACAAGCATGGCAACTTCTGACTGCGGTTATGCAATCTTTGAACATGGTTGGCCAGAAGTATCCTGCTTGTAAGATTTTCTGTGCTGTAGCATATCCAGATTGATGCCCCCCACACGTGCCTGAATGACACTCATTCAGGGATTTTTCGGCCTCCTCATGGGTGAGGCACCTACTCAGAACTGTATCGATACCACGACGGTAAAGCGTATCACCGACGATCATGTAGTATTTTGCTTGGTATCGTATACGTTTCTATTCTGAGTGAGAGGTGTTAGGCCTGAATTTTTGGGTTTGGAGATAAATTATTATATCTCCATACCACTCATTGCTTGTAGATATCAGAAACAAATTCTCGTCCACGATTGATTCTTCGGATGTTTCATCGTTGGACGATGATGGGAGATCGCACAATAATTCTGCGAAAACTAAAGCTTTCTTTGATTTGGATTATACAAATTCCAGATCAAACTCTTGAAGGATCGCTATCCATTTTGAATATTTGCCCCCCAGCAACTGTCGCGACAATATATAAGTCATGGGGTTGCAATCTGATAGAATGGTAGTTTTCCGAAAGAGTACATAATGTCGAAATCTTTGTATCGCTTGAACAGCAGCGAGTGCTAGCTTTTCAACATAAGAATATTTGCTTTCCGTATCATTCAAGTTTTTACTTAAATAATATATAGGATGTTCAATTCCATCGACTTCTTGAACTAAAACCATTGCAATGGTCGTATCCGCTGCAGCCAGATACAGGTTAAAATCTCTTTGATAGTCCGGGGCATACATTAATGATGCTTTTACTAGAGAATCTTTCAGAGCATCAAAAGAAGCTTGCGCCACCTGATCCCAGACAAAAGGTATATCCTTTTTCAAAAGACGAGTATAACCTTTAGCAAGTTCTGCGTAATTTGGAATGAACCTCCTCAAAAAGTTTGCTTTCCCTTGGAGTTTCTGAATCTGAAGCAAATTTGAAGGTGGAGGCAAATTAATGATTGCCTGAACCTTGCAAGGGTCGAGACGAATCCCATCCTTAGAGACTACAAAGCCAAGTAAACGACCAGAACCGACGCAAAATACACATTTGTGTGGATTGAGTCTTATCTTGTAGTGTCGGCAACGTAGAAATATCGCTCTTAAATGCTGCGGATGATCAGTCCGCTTTCGCGAATGAGCCGGAAGGTCGTCGAGGTATGGTTGAATGATGTTCTTGATGTCATGGAAGGCATAATTCATTGCCCTCTGAAACGTCGCCCCTGCGTTCTTTAAACCAAAGGGTAATTTTTGATAAGCGAATGTGCCCCACGGACAAATGAATGCAGTCTTTGACTGGTCCTGTGGGCGGATATTTATTTGATTATACCTAGAAAATCCATCCATGAATGAAAAGATTTCACATCCGGCGCATTCATCAATTATCTGGTCGATGAAGGGTGTAGGGTAGTTGTCTTTCGGACAAGCTTGGTTTACATCCCTATAATCGACACACACTCTAATTGTCCCTTGTTTCTTTATAACAGGGACAATATTCGATACCCAATTGGTTAGAGGAACCGGGTAGATGAAACTAGCATGGAGAAGCTTTTCAACTTCTGCCTTAATGGCAGCGGCTTTCTTGGGGTGTACCTGCCTGAGCCGTTGTCTTACCGGTTTGACATCTGGATACATCTTAATTTCGTGTTCAACGATACTCGAGTTAATGCCTGGCATTTCATTATATGACCAAGCAAAGACATCTCTGAACTCGCGAAAAAGAGCGTTATATATTTCCAGTTCTGAAGGAGAACAACCTTTGCCGACATAAATATTCTCTACAACATTTGTTTTAGTCAAGATATTTATGGCTATAGTATCTTCAATATTGGATAAGTTTCATTCGGAATCCACCGTATTTACAGTGTTTGATAGGAATTCAAAAACTGAAGGGTGGTAAAGGTCATGTTGAGTATCTTCTTCATAATCCGGAAGAAGGAAACGATGGTGGCAATCATTCCATGGTGCCCCCTCAATCAACATTGATTGTAGGATTCCTTCGTCAGTTCCATGCACTCTCGACCAAGGATCTAATGGGGTACCATATTCTCTAGACCTATCTACCCAAACGATTGACGAGCGTTGATTTGGGTTCGCCTCCCATGCCCAAAAAATTGATTGCTACAATATTTCTATTGGGCTTGGGGGCAAAACCATTGCATGATCCATGTTGATATCATCTTCTGAGATCTTCGTGGAAGATATCATGTTGCAGGCTCCTACCAACGCTACTTCTCCTATATAGATTGGAGGTGGAAGTGTGAAAGTTCCCATTAATGTGGGGTCTTTCAGTAGGCCTACTCCGATATCCTGAAGCGAATGGTTGCTCCCATGGATCATGGGAATGCTTCCTGTAACTTGTGAACCATTAGGGAGGAAGTCTTGTTGGTCGACGATCGTAATCCCTCCTTGAAAACGGAATGCAATCTTCCTAAAATAAGTCGAAACTACAGCTGCCATGGCATATATCCACGGTCTTCCCAGTAGGATGTTGTAGTCAAGATTCCCAACGATGACTTCAACATCTATTTTTACTGTTTTTCCCCCCAGTTCAACCTTCAAGTTATTTAGGATACCGCACGGGGTATAGGTCCTTCCGTCGAATGCTTTCAATGTCGTCGAAGATCGTGACAAGGTCGGAGACCCTAAAGTTTTCCAGCAACTCATCGACATAATACATGTAGATGCCCCCTCATCAATGATTGTTCGATGAACAGGTTTTTTGAGGGCTTTCACTTGAATAAGGAAAGCTAGTTGAGCTGGCAACTGAGGATCGTATCCTTCGTGGTCGAAGGATACAAGATTGAAATCCTTAGGATCAACCCCACCAATAGCCGATAACAAAGCCTGCCTTTGGGATGGACAATTTTGTAGTACTTCAAGAGTCGACATAGCGGATGGCGATTGGGCCAAATCTTCCACTATGTTATAATGCTGCGCCGCTCTGGCGCGAGGATTAAATGTCGACTTGTGTAATACTCCCTTTGGCAGTTTTATTGTTAATTCAGGAATGATAGGTGGTACAACTTCTGTCGAAGTTGTTGTCGAACTACTTGGTTGATATTTACCTTTGTCGTTCGACAGCTGTGGATTCTCGTAATCTTTGTTCCTTGTCGAAATCAAAGCATAATTTTGTTGCTTGGAGATCGACAACATTAGCACTTGCGACGGGGAAGCATTTCCACTATCAACCAGATTTTGACCTGGATTTGGAAACGGATCAGTTAATACAGCTGAGGTTTTCGGACTCTTAAAGAATCTTTTTATCTCAGCTTTGTACGGACATTCTCCTGTCCGATGATCCTCATCACATATTTGACATGGATATTTCAGTTTCCTATTTCCAGGAGGGTTTGAAGAAGTTTTTTCAGGAGATGACTCACCCTGTTTCTTCTTCTTCCCTTTGTTTTTCTTCTTCTTGCTCCCTGGTTGTTTGGTTTCTTTGCCCTTATCTGCTGATACAACATTTACTTCCGAAGCAAGAATTTCTTCTTTTGCATTTTGATCTGAAATCTTACGGGCCTTCTTGGAGTTGGCCTTTGTCGATTTCGCGTTTGTCGTGCCAATCATGCCATCGCCGGCATGAGAGTCATTGTTTGATTTAGGAGGAGGAGGAATTGAAAATTCCGGTCTAGGGGCGTTAGGTATTTTGTCATAGAGCGTGCCAGACTGAGTATAGACTAAGTCTAGATACTGCGCACGAGCGATAACTTGCTCTTCCATTACGACTCCCCCCTTTGCCACATCTTCCGTTATAGTAGGAAGTAACAACTTGATAAACCATTCAGCTAATAACTGATCGGGAACGTACATTTTTACCATCCTACGACGACATCGCCACTCATGTATATGATCAGATATGTGAGTGGCTGTTGTCTGTTTGAAGTTGGTTAAGATTTCCGTTCCCGTTTCATACCTTATCGGTAATTGAAAATGGGTTAAGAATGTCGTGGCTAAGGTGCTGAAATTGTCGAACGAAGCTCTAGGTAATTCAATATACCATTTAGCCGCTGGACCCGTTAACGTCCTCTGAAAGAGGCGAAGCCTTATCGAATCATCGTTTAAGGTGTTTGATGAACACCATAGATGAAAGGTCATCACGTGATTCGATGGATCTTCACCCGGATTTCCATTAAATTTAGGAATGTCTGATGGAAGTTTGTGAGGAATCGCTGGCAACCAAGGGGCGTAAGCAATTGGATCATTTGTTAACCGGTGTAAATAGGGAACTCTAAAGTTTCCACGAATGGTAACTATTGATTCAGGTTAGGTGAAGCATACCCAAGATACGATGGGATTGCCTGAGCAGTTGGCCTTTGCATACTAGCATAATGTAATTGATGTTGGTATGACTGATACGGTTGGTGGACATGACCACTGTAAAGTGGTTGATTTTGACCGTTCTGAATGTACGGTTGTCCACTGTTCGCAAAGATCTGCTGCTCAGAACCTTGGTATACTTGTTGGAATTGTGGTTGTTGATATTGCACCAGCCACGGTTGCGAAGCCATGTTCTGTTGTGCTATACTAACTGTTGGACCAAGGTGTGGGGTAATTGTACCCGTTTGGACCTGTGTCGCCCCACCAGTAGGCGATTCTGGTTGAGTCACAGGGTCAAGGGGCTGTTGCATTACAACCTGAGAAATCTGAGGTTGACATACAACAGGCAACGTTTGAACTTGCGACACTGTCACAATAGCCGGTGTGGTCGGGATGTTCGACATAGGTACACATTGTTGCATAGAATACACAACCCTTGGTTGTTGAGGTAGCATAGGTACCCAACCACTTGATGTAACTCCAGTATAACCTGAATACTGTTGTGAACTCCCGTATGGATACCCTCCCGGAGGGGGTAATAAAAGGGCATACTGCCCCCCATACGATGGCAATCCAGAACTCAAGGGGATTGTTTGTCCTTGGGGACTGGATTGCCCAAATTGACCTCCAAATGGATCAATCTGGCGAGTTTCAACATAAGAGTTACCGGATATTATTCCGGAGGAACAAACTGGAACAGACCACACTGTCGAAATAGTCCCTGGGTGGACTCCTTCTAGCGGTTGTGAGCTAGTCGGGACAGATGGTATGCCGGCAAACATTGTTGGAGTGACGACAGGGAGTTCTGCTGTCGCCGTGTCATTCGACACAGTCCTAGATGTTGACGGTTGTTCAGACATTTTGAGTCTATCCAAGAGATTACCTAGCGATTCTACAGGAAATTCCACAGGTGGTAGACTAACTTCTGATGTCGAAGGAAATAGAGTGACCCTGACTCCAAAATGTGTTGGAGTACTTGCTTGTGGATCTTCTACAATTTCCTCTATCGCAATCAAACCAGGTGGAAGGGGAAGACCGTCAGGTCCGTAAAATATTTCTGGTGCTGAAGAAGGGGTTGAATCAACAACGACATATGTTTGAAGAAAAAGACTCTCTGAACCGGTTATAGATGGAACTGGTTCAGTAACACAAGTGTTTGTTCTCAGACTAGGATCAGTATCACTGTCCCTCTGTGGCTATTGAACTTCTTCTGTAGAGGCAGGGTTTCCAGAAATGTTTGGAGTAACCAGAATCTCAGATATCATTGGAACACTTGTTCTAACTTTGATATGAGATTTCGAACCGGTTAAACGAGTTCGCTTTGTGTGTACTGTTTTCGATTCCGGAGACAAAGACGGTTGACTCGTAAGCCTCCGCGAATGACGGGGTTTCAATTGACTTTCTTCCATGATTGCGGATTACTCGATCAACCAAAATACAAAAGGGGAAAGTGTGTTTCCGAATTAAATGAATTTTTTAGACGCTTTTAGACACAACTTGCTTTTTCAATTTTAAAGAGTCGAGAAAAAGCTAAAGATGACTCTAGTCTCCTTCGATGTTTTAACGAGCCCGAAGTGACAAATGCTCGGATGGAATTTTTCCGTTATAGAGTCTGAAAAAGGCCAAAAGGAACTGCTCTAGAGTTCTAGGTAGAGGGTGTGCCAAACTTTTCACAAAACCGCAGAATACTTTTTAAGGTACGGGCGGTCGATCTTCCTGAATGCTGTGTTCAGTGCATTGCGATCAGTAGGGCGGCCGACACGACTTCCTAAGGATAAAGGTTTTATGCCTATAGGGGTCTCCCAATATATACGCGACGGTACGTGGGAGCACAATCCGTACTGGCGCTATCGTCCCTCAGGAGGAATCACCCACCATCAACGAGATCGACAGTCACCAGGCTTTACGACGCCGGAACACGTCTCTAGCCTAGACCTCTATGTTGTGCGTTATGTTGCAAAGCGTTGTTAAGTTCATTCAATTTATTTTAGGTTGATCTTTTTAGAAGTTTGCCTTTTGAGGTTCACCACGAGATGTATGATACAATTCCTAAATGCAGTATAAAGATGATAAGCAAGCTTTATATCTTTTCAACTTATGAAAATCCTAGCTACAAAGGGAAAAGAAAGACACCATCTTTTTCTCAAAGAGCAATCAGCACACTCTAATGCACTTTTCCTAAATCAAACATGCAAACTATCAAGATGCAAATGCACAATGCAGGTGTTTGTTTTCCGCTTTCTTAGTATTGATGCCTACAAAGAAAGCTTTTTGTACAACTTTGAATTTGCTTTTAAATGACAAATACAAACAAGTTTACTTTTCCGAAATCAGAGAGGGTAGTAGAGATTACAACACTTTAACGATTTCCGAAATGAATACTTGTTTCGACACTTAAAAGAGACAAACTCAAACCAAAAGCAAAAGTAAATGTATAATCAACTGTAAACGGCCAATGAACTCTCTCCTAAGATCACAATCAACAGATCTGAATCAAGGGCTACAGGATGACTATTTCACTCTTGCAAAGGAAAACTGTAAATGACGCCACAAACACATAAAAACACTCACAGTATTTTTGTACAAAAGGAGGCGGAATTTAAGCAAAGAAAAGGAGTTATCAGAAAGGTACCTATGCTGGTTACAGGATGCAAAAATCAGAGATCAAAACAGGGCAAAACAGAGCAGAGAACCCCAGCTGCACAAGGCCAAACTGGATCAGCGCACCCTCAAAACAGAGGTTTTGACATTCAGCGCAGGTAGCCTTCACGGGACCTACGTTGAAATGCAGAACCTCTTCACAGGGTCTGCGCTGAAGGAGAAACGAGAGTTTCTCACTGGGTTCTGGGTCACAATTCGCTATTTAATCTACAGTTTCAGGCCAAATCAAAGCAACAAGCAAGGTACAATCAAAGGGATGCTTTGAGGAAGGGCTAAGATCTATCACAAAGGATCATCAAATCATTTGTGAGTCCATTGTTCAGATCATAGACAAATCCAGTGATTGGATCAAAGCAGCAACTGTCTACTTTGCATCTGAGAATAGCAGATGCAGTTCGATTGTTGCTGTTGAGTCTATGAAACAAACAATGATAGAGACACAAATAAAATGACTAAACAGATCTCCCCAGTGGAGTCGCCAATTTGTTGTGGGGAAAAATTCCTATGCAGGACGATCCTATCCACCTAAGGTGTGACAGTGCCTTAGCAACAAACAGAAATAGCTACTCTAGTATTCTTCCTTTGTGAATTAAGAATGAAGAGAGATGGATGGACTAACCGGTGTCTTCCGTTTGTCCCTCGATCCGGTTTCTCTTCTCTTTGGGAGTTCCCAACTACTTGCCTTCTCGCTTGCCCAGCTTCAAGAGGTTTCTGCAAGATCACAAGAAGAGAACACTACACGAAGACATAGATTCATATTCATAACTAGTACAGGATTAGAAATAAACTAAACATACTAATGCAATCATACATCAAAGATACACCAGTATATAGGAGAAACCAAGATATCTTTATTGATGAATAACAAGGTTCAGGAAGAGATACAACCCAGAGGGCTCCAATCCAGCATTTCCTTCCCAGAAAATGGAATTCCTATCTTCACCCCCTTCAAAGCATTAAGCACCCAATGATTCCAATCTCAAACCAACAACAATTCTTTGCAATAACAAAATTCCAGCCCCCCAGATCTCATGGAGGAGAGATCCATATATAGATGTTTGGAGAGAGGATGAGTCAGCTTGAGATCTGACTAGTGTCCTCTCCCTCTGTCAGTTCTTGATTCCACTTGGAGGTTCTTGCTTCCACTTGGATATTGGGAACCTCTTACTCATCACTAGTCGAATTCACTGAGGCAAGTGTCATTGAGGAAGATTCTGGAAGCTTCCTAGGTCTTGACACCTCTTGGAATGAACTTGCCATTTGTCAATTCCCGCTCAGCGCACCCTGGTAGTGCTTCTACCTGCGTTGCAGTGCAGGTAGCCAGTGTTGACTTTGCATTTCAGCGCAGACAGCTAGTGGAGCCACTGAATTGATCCTGAATTGACTTGTTTTTGAGCAGTTTCTGGTGGAGAACTTCTGTGAATTGCTGTGGTTTGTTAGCCTTGTTCCTCTAGGGGTAGGAACAACATGTTTAGGGACTTTGGATCCCTTAGATTATGGACATTTCATGCTCCATGCTGTAAGGCACAAAAATGTCTATAACACTTTGGATCATTGGTTTATTGCCATGTGACCAAAGATGCTCGGAGGAAGCTAGATCCAACAACTGAGTTGGGAATACTTTTGGGGTACACTGATACACCCCACAACTATTGGGTGTACCTTCCTACCAGTCAGAAGATAGTGGTACGCAGAGATCTAAAGTTCGACGAGTAGAAAGCCATGCAAGTATCACTTGAGAGGGAGCTCAAGTTACATGCAGAGGAGTAACTTACAGTTCCTAAGGAGGAGGAGCCTCAGATTGATGCGGAGTAGCTGCATGCAGAGGATCCGAGAGTGGAGACATCCACTCATACTAAGTCTTCCAGAGATGGGCGGAAATGCTTAAGGGAAGCCGATAGGTTGATGATGGATGCGTGAGAGAATGTGGGACAACCATCTTCTCAACACAGACAAAGGAGGCCACCCGAGCGGTACACCAGTTACATGGCCCTGGTTGGGGAGTGTGTAGAGTCTGAACCTTCTTCATTCGAGGAGGCAGTGTAACAACCAGTTTGGGTTGATGCCATGGAAGAGGAGTACGACTCTATCATTTGGAACAGTGTGTGGGATGTTGTCCAAAGACCTCAGGACAAGTCAGTGGTTAGTTATAGATGGCTTTACAAGGTAAAGCAGGTAGTTTATGGCAGTGTTGAGAAACATAAGGCAAGGTTTGTTGCCCGAGGTTTCTCACAGGTCGAGGGGATCGAATACGATGAGACCTTTGCTCCTGTAGCAAGGTACTCATCTATCAGATCGATGTCGGCACTATCAGCTCAATTGGGTTGGAAGATCCATCAGATGGATGTGAAGACCACGTTCCTCAATGGGAAGATTGAGGAAGAGGTGTACATTGAGTAGCCGGAAGGTTTTGAGACCTTTGATCATCGCATGTGTGCCAACTCAAGAGGGATTTGTATGGGCTGAAGCAAGCACCTCGTGCTTGGTACACCAAGATTGACAACTATTTCATCAGGTTGGGCTTCACCAAGAGTGAAGTAGATGCGAACCTTTACCATGGTAGAAGGTAAACCATTGATCATTTTTCTTTATGTGGATGATCTGATTTTGACAGGTGATGATCAATTGATCAAGTCTTGCAAGGAGGACCTTGCAAGAGAGTTCAAGATGAAAGACATGGGTTTGATGCACTACTTTCTAGGCATGGAAGTGTGGCAGAAAGATGGGGAAGTATTTTTTTCTCAAGGAAAGTATGCCAATGAGATACTCAGGTGCTTTCACATGGAGAAGTTCAAGCCCATGCAGACTCCTCTAGCTAGGAACTGGAGGAAGGAGGATGCTACTTCAGGTGAGGTAGTAGTTGCTATTGTTTATTGGTAGCTTGTGGGTTCACTTATGTATCTAGTGAACACACGACCAGACTTATGCTTTGCTGTGAACCAGCTGAGTCAAGCTATGGTTCAGCCTACCAAGCTGTCTTGGAAGGCAGTGAAGCATGTGCTGAGATATCTCAGAGGCACATCTCAGTATGGATTGTGGTACAAACGGACAGAGGGAGTGAAGCTTTAGGGCTTCACAGATGCAGATTGGGCAGGGAGTCCTTCAGATCGGAAGAGCACTTTTGGAGGAATCTTCAACCTTGGTTCAACGACAGTTTCCTGGTACAACAGGAATTAGAGGTCAGTTTCACTTAGCTCAGCAAATGTTGAATACATGGCTGCCAGTCAGGCAGAATGTGAGGCCATTTGGATGTGGAAGATTCTAGTGGGATTGTTTGGTTAGAGGATGGATCCAATTGTGATCTATTGCGATAATCAGAGTTGTATCAAACTCTTTGAGAATCCAGTTTTTCATGATAGGTACAAGCACAGTGAGATCTGGTATCACCATCTTAGAGACTATGTGGTCAAGAGGATCATGTTGTTGCTGTATGTTTCGACCGAGGAACAGGATGCAAATATTTTGATTAAGGCATTGTCAAAATGCAAGTTCGAGTTCCACAGAGACAGGATTGGGGTTACTGATAATCCCTTTCTTGTTGAGAGGGAGTGTTGAAAATAGCAACAAGAAAAGCTGAAAATAGAAGTGCTAAAATTAGCACTGCTATAAATAGCATTTCAGGATACATTGCAATTTTAGTTAGTCCCTAAACTAAAATTGAGAATTAATATTCGAATTTGATCTTAGCAGCTGTTTGTAAAATAATTAATTAATTCATCTTGAGTTAATTAGTTGCAGAAAATCAAACATGAAGTCTATGTGAAGACATGCAATAGTTTCTCCATTGATTAAGGAAGTTATCCCTTGATTAAAGGAGATCAAGATGAGTTGTACTTTGAGTTGTAATTAGTTAGCTCAGTTAACTAAGTTAAGTCCAATTAGATTAGTTCAAATAGTTTGTTGAACTAATTGTGAGTTCAGTTAGTTAATGCTTGCATGCATGTAACTGCTACACTTCAGATAACTGAATATTCTCTCATAAATAACCCATGCATTTCAGTTCAGACAGAGACCCAGTTAAGATCAGATGATGGGATAGTGTACTATCAGTTTCAGGAATATTCCATGGAGGACATCTCTTGCATGCCGAAGGAATTCATTCCTTGGATATTGCATAGTACTTTTGAGTTTTATGAGTGTGTGATGAGGCCAATTCACATAGGTGGCAGCATGGGACCCAAAGGAAAACTGCGCAAGAAAATGGGAGGCTTGTAGGGCTGAGGGAAGGCATATCTTGTGTATATTCAGTCTGTGAGCTGTATTGTTTGATTTTGCTTTAGTATATTGCATAATCTGTTGATCTACAGTGAGAAATTCTATAGATTCAGTAAATTTTAAGTTGATATTGAATTAAGTTTCAGTTTTATGGCTCACCACGAATTCACCTGAATTCCCTAAAATGAAAATCTAACATGAGGAAATGGAATCTTTCTCTTCAATGAAAATATAGCTAAGGAAGGGAAGAGACAAACAATATGTAGCATAGAAAATGCAACAAATAAGATGCTCAATGCAATTCCATTTTCATGCAACTATTCCTAAATCAATGTAGATGCAAAAACCCTAAATACCAATGCAAGGTTTTTTTATTTTCTCCACACTTAATTTTCGAAAATGAGGAAAACTTAGATTTAAAGTCTAATCACTGATTAAAATGTAGTTTTCAGAATGAGGACTAGAACAACAATTCATGCAAGCGATCAATGATGAAATGAAACAAGTTTGCAAGCGACCTAATGATAAGAATAAAGAAAAATTGGAACCAATTCTTACCAAATGAAATCACACATAAATGCAAACCAAATTGAGGATTTAGAGAGATCCCAAGGTACTCAAGACTCAGGGAAGGTTAGCTAGAAGTAGGTTGATCAAGGAAACACTGAGAACACAAGGAAAATTTTGTGCAAAACATTGATCAACGCAGGTGTAGAAGAGGCACCAGTTCTTTGTAATGCAGGCACAGAGAGGGCCCAGGCGGGGTTCCATGCTCTCTCAGAAGACTAGAGGGTGCGTTGGTCCTAGGAATGAGGATTCTGACACAAAAATTGGAAACATGACTCAATGAAATCACTTCATAGGTTTATTCTTGGCTTATTAAAGCAACAAAGGTATATGAAATAGGTAAAGTAAACACAATGGACAAAGAAACCACCAAGGGAATACACTGCTCCCTAGTATGGTTGCCAATTTGTTACACAAAATTTATAACTATGAACAAAAATATCTCCCCTAGGTTTGGTGCTTAATGTAGAACACCAGAATGACAAAGGACCCAATGTTTTCCTTAAAGTAAGTAAACGAGGGGATGAAACCTACTTGGAATCTATCGTATGTTTCACTCCTTCTTTGGCTTGAATGCTCTAATCCTAGCTCTAACTTCCAAAATTAGAACCTGCACAACCAGTCAACACAAGCCAAGAAACTATGAGATCTATGTAGCATCATCTATTTACTTTATTCAATAGATCAACAAGGTATTGAAATATATGAAATAACGAAATCACATATAGGAAAACAAAGAACTCTTTGTATTGATATAAATGGAGTGAGTTACAACCATAAATAGGTGTTGATATTGTAGAAGAGCTTGTCTAAGTTGTTGACTTATCTTTCCTGTTGACACCTAATCTTCATGATTGGGAATTTGTAAAATAGATAAATCAGGAATGTGAACAGTCATCGAAAGATGAACTGAACAATCACTCCTAATGTATAAAACAATAACATACCTATGGAATAAACACACGAATCAATTTTCTGAGTTTTCTGCCAAACTGGAGTTATTGCCTGGCCTGACATGGTATCAGAGCCAACTCCTTGTTTTAGCTATTATGCTGCTTGTAACTCCTCTGTCCTGACCTCTGCCTCTGCCTCTGCTTTATTCCCTTCTGTTTTGAAATAATCTGCCTCTGCCACTGCGCTCTGTCCATAACGCTTGTCTCTGACCTGCATAGGCCTGACATTGGCGAGGTTGGCCATTTCAGGTGGTGGAATGATGGGTTTCAGGCATTGCAGAAAAAGGCTTGATATGGACTAGAGATCATCGGCCGACAGAGCTGGAATTCAAGCATTTGTTTTTTAAGTTCCCCGCGCCTATGGAAACAAAGAACTCTATCGACTCCATTGCCAGGTCAAGCTGACCCGGTTGGGCTCGGTTAGGTCGGAGTAAAAAAAAATTGGCGTTGCCGCATTGAGGGAGGCACTGTGTGGGTTCCAATTCGTATTAACCCATCTGGATGGTAGGCAACTGCTTATCAAATCAAGTGCGGCTGAAGTTGTCAAGCCGGGTCAGTTCAAAGTTTTTTGAAGATGAAGGAATGCCGGTTTACCATCGGCCTTCTATGAAAGGTACTGTTTGTAACAGCATGTCAGTGGACCTTCTTGTAGCTGCGTCGAACCATATTGTCCATGGATCATTAACAATGAGTTCTGTCGGTACAAACAACATGAAGTTGCGAAACTGACTGTATGATACCGAATCTTCCTTGTCTGCATTGAGAATTGAAGATGAAGGAATGCCGGTTTACCATCGGCCTTCTATGAAAGGTAATTTGTACATTCATTTCTCTGTAGATTTTCCAGATTCTGAGTATTGTCAAACATGATTCTGTAGCAGTCTCGTGTAGAAAGCTCGCTCACCAAACCAAGAGCGTAAGTCGATGGGCGGTTGCTTCGCATCAACTTCCTGAAAGTCTGTGTCGAGGGTGAATACCTGTCAACTCGTACCCTTGGTTGGAGCCTTTTTCAACACTTCGAAGTTTCCGAGATCCATGTCTGGGCGCTCCGGGCTGACGGCAAGGTCACAACGTTTGAATGCGTAGTCGTATTAACACTTGAATGTTGAATGCGCAGTGATATTATCATTTTGAACTTTGAATGCGTTTTGAACTGTCTTGGATATACTATGAAAATGAGTTCTAGATTGTAATTTCCCTTTGCTCTGAAGGCAGCAAGCGTTCAACGGATTAGTTTGCAATTAGGGTAAAATTTGTTGAAAAATTAAAATGGCTTATTTTCTGGCAAATTTTGAACAGAAAAATCAGCAGAAATTAAAGTGACCAGCATAGTGTTTTAAAAGTATCGTTCCTCTCTGCTCTCAGTATATGTATATTGACCAGCATATGTTTTGAATGCGATGTCCCATTAAAATATATATATTGAACAACATATATCTATATCTATATATATATATATATATATATATATATATATATATATATAGATATTGACCAACGTTGAGTTTTGAATGCGTTTTGGACGCTGTTTGAATAAGTTTTTGGACGCTGTTTGAATAGTCTGTACATATGTAATATGGTGGATATATTATATGAGGATCTTTGGAGGGATTTGAAGAAACAGTACATAAAAGTATTTGAAATCTTTTTGCCCTTTTGAGTACAATTTCACTGTATATCAGCAGAAGTATTTTTTTCTTTTCAGCAGAAGTTCTTTTACAGAATGCATTCAATCATCTCTATGGTAGGAATAGTTCTCACTAGCAAGGAGAACTATCCTGAATGGTCCCGGATGATAAAACACACCCTCATCTTCAATGAGTTGTGGAAGGGAGTGTGTGTCGGAGAAGGAGACAATGACCCAGTACAGCCTACATCAGACAAAGAGCTCGTCATTTGGGATAACAAGAACAACAAAGCATATGCATTAATCGCAGCATCTGTAAATGAAGAAGTAAGTCGCCATATTTCATCATATTCAACTGCCTTTGAAGCTTTACAAAAGCTCAAAGAACTCTATGACTCACATTTTGCACTAAAAGTTGTTCAGCTCATGATTAAACTCTTCACTCTTGAATTGAAAAATAATGATCCTCTTGCTCTTGCATCTGAAGTAAAATCCATAATGCATGATATCAAATCCACTAAGGTTGAGCTGGATATCCCTCTTATTGCTTTTCTCAAGGCACTCTATCCTACTTACTCCAATTATCTTGAGTCTTTACAAGCAAATGGAAATCTTAAAGATATAACCTTTGACTCTCTTGTGAAAATGTTTGCTGAAAGAGAGAAAGCCTTTGGAAAGAAGACAATCCTTGAATCTTTTGAAGAGAATGTTTGCCTTGCTCATAAAGAAAAGCATCTTGCTCAAGATTCTACAAGAGGAAGAGGTGGACGAAGAGGAAGAGGAAGATACTTCAGAGGCTGGGGGGGCAGACATTCTCAAGGAGAAAAGGCAGATCTGCATTGCATTCGCTGCAAACGAAATGGATCACATGATGCTTCTACATGCAAGCTACCATGGGACAAAATTGAGCAGAAAAGAAACCAAAAGAAAGGTAAAACTGATGATACAGACAAAGGTAAAGCACCTGAATCCGCTCACCATATTGAGGCACAATGTAACATTGGAGTAAATGAAGATTTTTTTAATGCTTCACTTGCTTCTTCGAAAAATGATTGGTTGCTTGATTAAGGAGCAACCTGTCATATGACTCATAGGAAATATTTTTTTGAAGATTTCACTGACAATGTTGATGGAGCAGTATACTTTGCAGATCAGTCGAAAATCAAGCCATCAGGGCTTGGCACAATCAGGCTTAAACTGCCTGGTCTTCCAGACTTTCTTCTGGATCATGTTCTATATCTCCCACAGCTCAAGAGAAATCTGCTGTCCTTGGTCCACATCCGCTAGCAAGGTCACTCCATTCATATGTTTGATGGCAAGCTTGAGGTAAGAAAAACATCTGACCACTCACTTGTCATGAGGGGAATAGAAGAAGAAAGGCTTCTTAAACTGCAAGGAACCTCTGCTCATGCACAACATTTCTCATATATTTCTCATCATGAAGAAGGTAAACTTCCATCAAGTTTATTATGGCATGCTAGATTTGGACATTTAAACTATGACAATCTCCGCTTATTGAAGAAAAATGGTGTTGCTGGTTTGCCTACAATTCCTAGGAAACATAAGCAATGTGATGCTTGCATTCTAGGAAAGCATAGCAAACAGTCTTTTCATGATTCACATTCAAGAGCACATAGGAAGCTTGAACTCATTCATTTAGATTTATGTGGTCCAATGCCTGTTCCTTCTGCAAATGGAAATAAATATATCATGACATTTATTGATGATTACACCAGAATGTGTTGGGTATATTTATTGAAGAACAAATATGATGCTTTTCAAACATTCGAGAATTTTCATAAATGGATTGAAAATGATGCACAATCTCATATTGGGTCTATTCACACTGATAATGGAAAAGAATATACATCAAATGAATTTGAAAACTATCTTCGCCAACATGGGATCAAACATCAAACAACTGTGCCTTATAATCCCCAACAGAATGGTGTAGCTGAAAGAATGAATAGAACAATCTTGAATATGGTACGATCCATGCTTTTCTTCAAAAATGTAAAGATAATGTTTTGGGCTGATGCTGTTCTATGTGTTGCATATATAAAGAATAGATGTCCATCTACTGCTATAAGAAACAAGACTCCTTATGAATTGTGGTATGGACATGTTCCTTCGGTAAAACATCTCAGGATCTTTGGTTCCACCTGTTATGCTTTGATACCAAAGGTACATAGAAACAAACTTGGTGCTAGAAGTCGTAAGTGTATCTTCCTGGGGTATTCAAACACCTCTAAAGCATACCGCCTCTATGATGAAGTAAATAAAAAGTTTGTTGTATCTAGAGATGTCATTTTTCTTGAATCATCCAAATCTGACAATGTTGTTGAGCAGCAACTTGATCGCTTGGATAGATTCACAAAAACGAAATCATTTCAAGAATTTGATAATCAGATTCCACATCTTGAAGGGGTGATTCCTATACTAGATCAACATGTGGAATCTTCTTCTGAAGAACAATCTCCCCTGCATGAAACTCCAACAACGAATGATGCTTTAAGTGATGTAATTGATAGAATTGGGAGACTCAATCTTGATTCAATCCCAACTCAATCAATAGAGCAGCCTGGACCATCTCAGAAAGGTACCCCAAAATGGCTGACAAAGACACTTGAAAGTGTTCATCCTAATGAAATTGGAAAAACAGGAACCAGAAATTCAAACCGACAAAATGGAGGTGATGTAGATGACTCTAATTCACTTGTTGATATGGATGTTACTTATGATTGTGAATTGAACTTGTCTACAGATTTTGAACCAACTTCCTTCAAAGAAGTTGCTTCTCATGATGAATGGAAAGAAGCGATGCAAAAGGAGTATGATGCTCTCATAAAGAATGGCACTTGGAAGCTGGTTGATCCTCCATTTGGAACCAAACCAATTGGCTGCAAGTGGGTCTATAAGAACAAGTACAAAGCTGATGGCTCACTTGACAAGCACAAAGCTAGGCTTGTGGCAAAAGGTTTTGCACAGAAGGAAGGGGTCGATTATGAGGAAACTTTTGCTCCCACAGCAAAATGGACCACCATCCAGACACTTTTTGCACTAGCAGCTTAGAACAGTTGGAAAGTCCATCAAATGGATGTAAAAACTGCCTTCTTGAATGGAGATCTAAAAGAGAATGTTTTTATGTCCCAGCCTGAAGGATTTTCTGTGAAAGGACATGAACATAAAGTATGCAAACTTGTGAAGTCCTTGTATGGCCTCAAACAAGCACCACGAGCCTGTTATGAAAATCTAATTGAGCATCTTCTGAAACTCAACTTCAATCATTTTGATCTTGATGATGCAACTTTATTTGTCAATAAAGTTGGAAAAACAGTTGTGCATCTTGTGGTATATGTAGATGATCTTTTAATGACAGGGAACAACGAAAGCTACATTGCATCCATAAATAAGGAATTAGGGAAAAGTTTTGAAATGACTGATTTGGGCTATGTTCATTACTATCTTGGCATTGAAGTAACCCAACATCCAAAATCCATATTTCTTTCTCAAAAGAAATACATTGGAGATTTGTTAAACAGATTTGGCATGACAGAGTGCAATCCTCTTTCTACTCCAATGGAACAAAACTTAAAGCTCACATCTATTGAAGGAAAGGAATTTGAGGATGCAACAAAGTATAGACAGCTTGTAGGAAGTCTTATCTACCTCACTACTACCAGACCAGACATTTCATTTACTGTTGGAATCCTCTCCAGGCTCATGCAAAAGCCTTGTGAGGGACATTGGTCTGCTGCAAAAAGAGTTCTAAGGTACTTGAAGGGAACTCAAGACCTTGGAATCAAGTATACACAGGTGGACGACTTCAGCTTGATTGGATACTCTGATTCAGACTTCGATGGAGACAAAGAAACTGGGGTATCTACTTCAGGATATGCTATGAGTCTTGGATCAGGAGCTGTCTCCTGGAGATCACACAAACAATCAGTTCCAGCAAATTCCACAACTGAAGCAGAATACGTGGCAGTAGCCGAAGCAACGAAAGAAATTGTGTGGATCAGGAAAATTCTTGAAGATTTGCAGGTAAAACAAGTACAACCAACTCCACTCATGATTGATAACACCTCTGCAATAAAGGTGGCCAAGAATCCAAAGTTCCATGATCGAACAAAGCATATCAATACTAAATATCATCTGATTCGACATCATGTTGAGGCCAAAACAATCCATCTCCGTCATTGTTCCACAAATGAGCAAATTGAAGACATCTTCACCAAAGCACTTGGAAAGGAAAAGCTTGAACGATTCAGAATGATGCTTGGACTCACCAACATCCCTTCAGGTTAAGGGGGGGAATGTTGACACCTAATCTTCATGATTGGGAATTTGTAAAATAGATAAATCAGGAATGTGAACAGTCATCGGAAGATGAACTGAAAAATCACTCCTAATGTATAAAACAATAACATACCTATGGAATAAACACACGAATCAGTTTTCTGAGTTTTCTGCCAAACTGGAGTTATTGCCTGGCCTGACATTTCCTTTGTCACAAAGTGCACCTCCAATTACCCCAAATTCATGAAAGTATAACTCTCACAACAACAACAACATAAGGGTATAATCACTCTCCAAAAGCTGACCCCTTGCATATGGAAGGTTGTGAATATATAGAGGAGTGAGGTAAGTTGGGATTTATTATCCTTTTACAAATCTTGGGATTGAGATCCAATCTTTATGGGAGGATGATATCTAAGGATAATGGATGGAAACTCCAAGGTAGAATAAGAAAGGATTCGAAAATTTTATTTGAGGTAACTGGTTACAAAAGATCCTAGAAGCTTCTGGAAATGGAGGCTTCAGGATTCTCTCTCTTTTTGCTAAATTTATAGAACCAAAGCAAGTGAAAAGGGGATCAACCTACAGGTGATCAACGTAGGCCACAGTGGAGCAACCTGTAGGTGAACTCTGTCCAGCAAGAGGCTAGGGTGCATTGGTCCTAAAACTGGCTCAAATAATGCAGTTTAGGGAAACAAATTTGGGCAATGAGAGAGTCAAGCATAGGGATTTGTGAAATGATGATGTAAAGGGCGAATAGGATTTTGATTAATCCAATTAGGAGGCTGATTGATCAGATGAGACAAAATAGCTTATAAAAATTCACTTTACAAAGGCTACAATATTTTTGCCATTCATGAACATGGTCCAAGATGCGTGTGGAAGTTGTTTGTTGAAAGTGTGTTAACATATCTAACCCTGTGTTGTGATGGACTGGAAGTTGAAAAAGGTGAGAAATGACCTAACTAAGGAGTCAAAGGTTGCATGGAAGCTTGAGGTCTTGCTTACATACCTTTTCGTTGTAGGGCCTATGAGGTTGCATTGAAATAGTCTCAAGTGAATTGAGTCAGCTATAATGTTGTTAGATGAGCACCATAGATGAAAGGTCATGATGTGGTTTGCAGGATCCTCCCCTTGTTTTCCTTCAAACTTTGGAATATCATAAGGCAACTTGGTTGGAATGGGTAGCCATTGTTGATTGTGAGCAATGGGATCATTTGTGAGCTTACTTAAATTTGGGAGGTTCAAGGAAGCAAGAAACGCGATTTGGATGGCGTTAACCATCGTAAAATGATTTTGAAATGCAGTGTGCAAAGGAGTCCCTTGTGGGGAAGTATGTGTGGGACTACTCGGTGAGGTAGTATGTGGACACCCCTGAGGGGTGGTGAAATAAGTACTTTGAGAGGGAGGGGTCCCAATCAAAGTTGATCCAATAACAGATGAACCAATCAAGGTCGCTAAATGGTGTGTTCTACACCTAGATGGCGAGAGACCTGACACACCTCTTGATAAAGGGGGGAGTTTTAGAATGTGATGAGAGCAATAGGTAACCCTTGGATCCCCTATGGTTCTCTTTATGGGTGTGTTTTACTTGATGTGGTGAGGGAGGAATCTTTGAATAAACAAAAATGAATCACATACATAAAACAAAGTGAAAAATAAGTGGTTAATTTTCCCTTTATCTATCTAATGTGTGAAACAACCAAAAAAGGTTTTGTGAGGTTTATTGCATATGATAAAGATCCCTATAGACCTAACATCATTTCCTTTCAAATAGTAACTGGAACCTTGATATGACTCCTTAATAGGATACTGGGGCCATGTTCTGAAAGTGCTGGAAACATTTCCAGTAACCTAGAATCAACCAAGGTTGAGAGGGTTATAATGGGGGGTACTGGGTTACATCTCGAAAAAACTAGCGACAATTCCAACAATGTTACTAAGATCACCTTAGGTATCAATTCTCTTTCACGTCAACCTATAAGGAAATATACCTTAAGTTTGGCCATTACGTTACTTGCAGCTAGTGGGAATGAGTGAACTTCAACTTCTGGTTCTTAGGTTTGCCCCCAATACCGTTGCCACACATTGGGAGACAACATGCAGGTATGTGATAATCCACCCCCTTCACGAGTTTCTTCTCATGTACTAGATTTTTCAGTGGATGATGCAATATTTTAAGATACCTAAAAGTCAATTTCTATGTTTCAAAATCTAGAATAACTAATGACGACTTATGTGTTTCCTACCCCCATGGTCATAACCTGAATTATAAATTATCTTGTGGCCCCTGTGGGGAATTTAATGTGTTCAAGTTATGGTTGTTTTTAGAGAGTATTAATTCACTTAGGGTGTGAAATGTAAAGCTAAAATAAACAAAGTACAAAGGCTTCGGAAAGTGGATACCCTTTGTACAAATTTTAGAGTAGCTTAATGTGTGTAGTGAAAAGTGTGTGCAAGTGAAATAGTGAGCATACAAAAGTGTGAAGTGATGTGGATATGCGATGATCCTTTACAAAAATCCCCTAATTACACTATGTTATGCTTGTTCCTTGTAAGAAAATAACTAATGTGTGGATTATGGGCCACTTAATTCCTTTCTAATTACACTGTGTAAGCATATAAGAAAATGGAAACAGATTTCTTTGAGAAAGATTTCAAATTCAACCATTGGATCATCACAAGGACACAATGGAAGCAGGGGGTACTCTCTTTCTTTACTAACACCCAATCCTAGTCCCGATAATAATTAAAATGAAATACTTTTTTTGGTTAGTAAATAAGACATGTGGATTTAAGGCCACTTACTTTTCTCCTAATTAAGCTATGTGAATTTTGAAATGAGCAAATCAAGTTGGAAAATATATGTGGATTATGTCCACTTACTTTCCTCCTAATTAAGATATATTATGAGTGAGAAAAATAAGTTGAAAATATATGTGGATTAGGGCCATTTTACTTTCCTCCTAATTAAGATATGTTTGAATGCAACAATTTTTGAAGTAAACGATAAGCAATTTTCCTACATATGATGGCTAACAAAGAAATTTGGAAACTTGTCTGTACTAGAAAAAATTGTAGGAGTGTGGGTAGATCATTAAAGGTTGCCACAACACTCTGGAGAAGGGAATTACAATGAAATTCTTGACTCTCTGTGTTTCTCGCAGGTTATGTTTTGCACAATCGTGAGACCTGCATGACTTTCTCTGAAAAAATCTATGAGGGAAACTCGAAATATGAATAGAGGGATGTTTGGGCTGTGCACAGGTCCCACAAAATTCTAGAGAGATGATAGGATAACAACACAACAAAATTCTAGAGAAGAAAGGCCTACAAAACAAGCAATTAGACTAAAAAAGGCAAGCAAGTGGAGTCATTGTTTTCTATGGTGTGTTTGGTTTCTTATGAGTCCCAAAACACCTTCTTTGCAGCTGGTTGCTTCCTACAAAGAGTATACAAACAAATGAGATGTGTTAGTGGATAAACATGGAAAAACAAAGCATTGAAGGTAATGGGGACAATGCATGAAAAAATTAAACTGAAACTAATATAAATAACACAAAAAAATATTGTGAAGTAAAAGAAATCAACAAAGGTATAGGAAAAGGATCCTCTTTATTGGTTGCTGCTGGTGGAAGAGTTTGTTGAAAAATGCAGTAAGAAATTCTCAATTTGATTTTTCCTTGATTAAGTTGAGAAAATTCAAATTTCTACATCAAAAGAAAACTTGGATGATGTTAACTTGTGTGACATGGATTATGTCACCCAATTTACTTAGTAAATTTGAATTGGAGGAGTTAGAGTTCAGTTCTGCATGTGTGATTGGTAATTTGTAGCAATCAATGCCTGTTATCTCAGGTTATTTTTAGTTAAACTAGTTCCAATTTTTGGAGGAACTAGTGTAAGTTTAGTTAAGTAATGGGACTTTAATCAAACTCCACAATCATCTAGTTAACTGATCAATCAACCCAAAATTATCTCATGCATGCAAAGAATTCGAGTTACCCAGTTGAGTTGGAGATTCTAAGGTAGTGTAATGTTAGTTGTAGACTAGTCTTGAGTGTACAGGTGTTGCATGCAGTCAAATGATCAGCCTAAGGAATTTCACAATTTAATTAGAGAAGTTTCCTAAATAATAGAGGGTAATTCCTCAAGGAACACTGCAAGGAAACATGAGCTCAAGCAGAGGAAATTTATGACTCAGTATAGGCAAGAGGCCTTCAGTGAGTAGATAGATAGGTTTTGCACTTTCAGGGTGAGGTCATTTGAGCAAAGAAATTGTAATACATCTATATTCATTTGATTAATTCAAGCAATAATTGGGGTTTTTTAGTAGATTTCTTTCCCCATATAAAAATACTTGTTGCATGTGTGTTATTTATTCTTACATGTCTGAGATTTTTGTTCTAAATTATGGATTAATGTCCACAGAGTAGTAGAGTAGGTTTGTGTCTTGTGATTTTGATTAAAACTTCATGAGCAGTTGCAAATATACAACCTATTTTGTACATGGTATCTATGATGGATTCACATTAGAGCAGTAAATTTGAAGTTGTTTCTTAGAGGTTTGAATTTGAAGGTAAGTGTAGCAAAATTTCTTCAAAGCTGAGAAGATGGCCTTCAATGGACTAAGGCTAGAGTATGCCTTCAAAGGCACCTCTAATTTTGTAGCATGGAAGGATCACATGGAGGCGGTATTGGATGACAATGGATTGGTAGAATACATCAAGACATATGTTGTAAAACCTAAAGCATCTTATGCCCAAAACCTTGCTTAGTGGAAGAAAGATGTAGCCAAGGCGAGGAGAATAATGTTGGAGGGTGTACATGATATTCTAATGAATACCATTTGGCTGATGAGAAAACCGATCTCATGAATGTTTTCAAGAATAATGGTTATAATAAGTTCTAAGGTTTCTGAGCCTTTTTAAAAGCTAGTCAGGGACCTAGGACTAAGAAAGAGCCGGTTGAGGTGGCCTCTAGTGTCCATCTTCCCTTTATCTAGGGGATGAATGACAAGATTGCTAGGATTATGAGGAAACAAAATATTGTCTCCACCTTTAGACCTTTAAAAACCATTCATGGCTCTTTAAGATCCGTCAAAGACCCTATTGATCCTAAAAACATGAAGGGTGTTTATTTAATTCCATGTTCTTGTGGAACCCCCTACATTGGAGAGACTAGTCATTCCATTTATCAGAGAATTCAAGAGCACGCAATAGACCTTATATAATGTAGGACTCTATCCTCTGCTCTAGCGGAACATGCTGAATTGTCAAAATACCATATTTTCTTAGAGGATTCTAAGGTCCTCGCTAGGGTTGATCATTTCCATCATTGAAAATTAAGAGAAGCCATCGAGATTGAGAAGAGAAGTAATACTCTTAATAGGGATGATGGATGGAAGTTAAGAAGCTCATGGGTCCCTTCCCTTTATTCTTAACCCCCTAGGTTTTTCGCCCCTCCTTTGTTTCCTTATTCGGTCCTGGTTTGTGTTTGTTTTGTTTTATGATCTCCTTTCTTTTATCTATTTTGAATTTTGTTTTATTATTGAATTTAAATTTTTTTAATAGTTTCAGTTTATATTACTTCCATTTCTTATTAGATATATTTAGTTATTAATCAATCAATTATTTATTATTAATATAATTTTAATTGATAGTGTTGTAGATAGTTGAATATTAATATATTATATGTTAAAATATTAAAAATTGTCAAAGTCATATAATAATTTTGAAAAATAAAAAATAAAAATTAAATAAATTATATAAAATTAAAAAATAACTAATAAATAAATTGTTTTTTATGCCTTAACGTTTCTTTTTATTTATATTTCTTTTTGACCGTTGCAGCTCTGATATAAATTAGTGATCTATTGATATTGCTCCCCATCCTTGTGTTGATGATGAACCTTGATAGAGGTTATAAATGCGTCGACCCTAAGTTTTATACATGATTTCTCCAGAAAATCTTGGCTCAAATCATGAATCACAGAAGCATCCAATATGGGATCATATTGTCTTGAATCTCCATAAAAGAAACTCCATTCTCGATGTGGAAAGCACTCACAAAATTGTTTGAGAATAGTAGAGACCACAAGAAGCTGATGCTCAAGGATAAACTTCGAAGTATCAAGATGCAGAAGTATGACACAATTCCGCAGTATCTGAGCAAGTTTACTCAATGTCACGATGAAATTGGAGGAATTGGTTTCAATGTCCCAGAAGAAGACTTGGTAAGCCTAGCCCTTCTGAGCCTTCCCAAGAGTTGGCATAGTTATCACGATTCAGTGAATGGGAGGGGAGAATACGAAATTGGGAGCGCTTATGGTTCGATTTGGTATAGGACGAAATAATGAAGAATACTAGAGATGGGACTTCATCCAAGGGCAGGAATGAAGGAAAATTTGCATTGGATGGAAAGGAAAATAAGGGAAAAGGGAAGAAATCCCAATCGAAACTAGAATCCAATCAAAGGGGCAAGAAGAAAAATTTGTCAAAAATTAAATGCTTCCATTGTCATAAATTTGGGCACTATGCCACGAAGTGTTCACACAAGAAAACAAGCAAGAAGACCTTAGGAGGAGAAACACGTGAAGCTTTGGCTTCACAGTTTGAGCTTGACTTTATCCTCATTGCATGCATGGCCAACATAATGATGGGGAGCATGTGGTAATTGGACTCAGGTGCATCATTCCACATGATGGGGAATAAAGAATTTTTAGTGAACTGGAAGAAAAATATTTGTAAATTCACATCGATATGGGGGATGACAGAAGGTATAGTGCGACCAATATTGGTAGATTCACCTTTCAGAGGGAGTCATGCTCTCCCCTTAAGCTTAAGGATGTCATGTTCATTCCGGGTCTAAAGAAAAATCTTATCTCTGTTGCAGTTTTGGAAGGTCGTGGTTATGATGTGATCTTCATAAAAGGAAAGGAATTCTTGAGACACATAGCTATGGTACATGTGAAGTAGATCGTGGTTCGTGTGAAGAACCTATAAAATATAGATGTGAAGGATTGTGCTACATTGAGCACAAAATCAGAGAAGGTGCAAAGTTGCGATATCGACAAACTTTGGCATAGAAGAATTGGCCATTTTCATCATGGTGCCTTGAATATCATGCAAAAGATAACCATAGGCCTCCCCAAAGGAGAACTTGAGTAGAAGGATGCATGTAAATAATGTATCTTGTGGAAGTACACAAAATCCACATTCCATGATCAGGACAATAAAGCACACACAGTCCTTGAAAGGATCCACTTTGATGTCTGTGGAACTTTCTTGACAACCTCCACTAGCAAGCACAAATATTTTGTCATTTTTATTGATGACTTCTCACGGAAGTGTTGGATATTCTTCATGCGGAAGAAGGATGAGACATACTCCAAGTTCGTAGAATTCAAGGCACTGGTTGAGAAAGAAATGGGCAAGAAAGTGAAGGCTCTCAGGAGCGTGTTGAAGGTGCTGGACCCACCATCATTTAGGGGATCTCCCCATTGTGAAGTTTCAATTAAACCTTACACCATTTGGTGTAGGAGTCCCATCCAGAATACGACTCAATTGCCAACGCAATGGGTTTTAATGATGTGCCTTGGCTGCAATACCACATAGAATGATGTATGATGACTTTCGTGGGAATAAGTGTGTGACTTTGCGGAAAGTCAAGTGTAATGCATGAAGATTCTAACACACGAAGGGAAAATGAGTGAGTCCCTTAGATGTCTTTTATAATACGCAACTTAGAGGAACATACAAGCATGCAGACATCACAAGCTAACCTACAAAATAGTTCACAATTTAACAACGATGGAATTATACAACATCACACATTCAACAAGATTCGTACCAATGCAAACGAAATAGTTCATAAGCATAAGTGTAAGTTAAATAACATATATTGAAAACATAACAAGAATAATTGTACTATATTCACAACATAAGCATGAAAAAAAGCCGACTATGAGCTTTTCTTAAGTTAAAGTTCCAATCATACATATACCATTAATGGACCATTAGCCCCAATAGTGGAATGTGAAGTCAACACCTGCTCCTCCAAAGAAAGATACTCCTTGTATGCAACGGAGAAGTCAAGGCTCTCATAAACTCCCAAGCTCCTGATTCAAATCTAAAAGCCTAGCCAAAATCTTGGCTCCCCAAAATAATTTTACGTAAGTTATGAGGGTCTATTTATAACAAAAGGGGTGACCATTCACTTCCCCTTGTGACTCTTGGACTTCCCTCATGACTCTTCAAATTCTTTACAAAATCACTCTTTACATTCATTACATCACGACTCTTCACATTCCAATATTAACACTTGGAATTCCACTTACAAATTATTTGCAAAAGAATATTATAATACACTCGCACCCATATAAGAAAAAATTGGGTAGAGAAAACAAGGTAGCCTAATAAGACAAAACAATTAGGCTTGATTTTTGGGAACTCTATCTCAACAACTTCCACTTGATATTTATTGGTTATGTAACAATTCCAAGATTTGTACTGTGCAATGACATCCCCAAACTGTGCGATGGTGTCAGGGTGGAAGTGGACTCTAGCCTCCATGGAATTTGGGTAGACTGACTTGGAACTAGTTTGTGTTTCCTTCTTGAGTAGGAGAAACCCTGTGTTGATTTGGACATGGCCACCAATTCACTTCTACATATTCTATCTATTTACTTGAAGATATTCCTTGATAACTGTCTGTCTCCAATGTTCCAAGTATTCTTAAATCTCCTACCTGACTTGATTCCTGTGCTTGATCTATGTAAGTGAGTTGACTGATGGGATCCTGTGTGATTTCACCACGAAGTCCAAGTTGTTGTACAATCGTGAATATGAGTCCTTAGTGTTGGTAATGAACGAGGTGAGTTGTTTCTTATTCTGGATGAGAATCCAAACATTTTCTTTCTCCAACTCTACCTCTCACCTTGTCTTCTTTCCCAATTCAAGCGGTGCCTCTTTGTATTGCATTGACCATTCATGCATCACACCAATAATTGATTGCACAACCTTGAGAATTTTGACATAATATTTACATTTCTTCTATAACACATGCAAGTGGAAAACTTCCTTATTCATAGTGACAAGCTCCTCATAAAGGCTCCACATGGCCTCTCCCAATTTTGATACTTCACAGAGTATCGCTGCCTTCAGTTCTTCCAGATAGACCTGTGTTCTTGTTGGGCAGCGGATCCCCCGCGTAACGGTTTTGGGGCTTAAAGATCACAATTTTGGGTATTGATACTGTAAAAGTTCCATGAAATGCACAGAGTGCGAATTGTAATGAGTCTAGTCAAAGGGTTGTCTGCCCAAAAATAATGTAAAGTTAATATAGAATAGGTCGGCCTACCCATGGTCCGCAGACCATGGGAATGTATAAATAGAGTGAGGCTCTAAGGGTAGAGGTAGCTTTTTGGGGAAAAGATCACAAGTATTATGGGTTTATGGAGGCAATATTCAATCTGAGTCTGTAAGTCTAAGTTAGGGTTGATAGTAGTTAGAGAAGGCTCTGCAGCTGTGTGCGCAGAGGCCTGGTAGAGTCTGCAGCCGTGTGCGTAGAGGCCTGGTAGAGTTCGCAGCTGTGTGCACAGAGGCTTGGTAGAGTCCGCAACTGTGTGCACGGACCCCTGAAACTGAGTGCGCAGGGCAGAATTGGGTTGTACTAAAATAGAAGATTAATAAAGATAAGTGTTTCTGAATGATTGTGCTTCTGGTCACAGATCTGTATGAATATTCCTACGTTATGGTTTTATGCATGTCTTTAAGATTTATGGTTGTGTGCGCTGGTTATAACTATTGAATGCTAATTAAGACTCTAAGAATTAAATCAGATCTACAATAATCGTAATAATAATAAGGAATCGAGGAAGTGCCTCGTCGCAGAAGCTACGTGAAGGCCAGACAACTGTGCCGTGTAGCGTGAGTGTGCAGATCGGCCCTCGACCCCTCCAGAACCCATCAAGACATCCCTAGAGTGCAGAAACCTGATTCCAACACCCTCCCATACTACCTCAGGTGAGACTTCAATCTGCGCTTTGCGGATTGATGCCGAAAGGGCTGGTAGTGCGGGATTTGTTTGGCTAAAACACTTCCAAACCTTAGTCAGGCCCCAATAAGCCAACAAATGGTTCCGTTGCTGGGGCCGGGGATCTGCCTAAGGGATGTCTGATGTCAGAACGCTGGAACCCTACGAAGAAAGAGATTGAATATTGGTTGGATCAGAAGCTTCATGAATTCGTGGTACATGAAAAAAAAACCCCACAGATATCTGAAAAGAGGTGGCTGGATTGCTACCTATATATAGAAATCCATGAGATCTTCTTCACGTATTTCTCTTCAGAACTGTATGAGTGGATTGCGAGGTTAGCAGACAGCTAGGGAAGGTGCAAGCTTGGTCAGCCCATAGTGTGGACTCCAGAGTTAGTGTGCAGGCCAGAAGCATCTGGAGATAAGATAGCGCGGGTTGTAGATCACTGGCTGGATCGGGTCATAGGAGGGTTTATCACTGAATTTGTGATAGACACAACTGTCAGCTATAGCGAAGCAGAAAGACATTTTCTCAAGGGACCGCGAGGTAAGTATGTCAAATCGTTGAATACCTGGATTAAGATGCTCTTATGTGAAAAACGGGTGATGCGAATCCATTAATGAGTGGAACGACGTGGAGTGGAAAGACCTACAAAGGTATCAAAGGGTTAGGAAACAGTCCTTTAATTTCACCGCCACGAGCAAGTGACGAAGAGCGTGCTTGGGTCTCTCTGAGGAGTGTGGTCAATTTGATCAAGTAGCGCATTCCACAGATATCATCCCCGCTAACACCACCACTCCCGTCACCTTCTTCAACCCCATCTTCGCCCACACCACCTCCACCAAACCAACGATTTAGCATGACGAGTGCGATTAAGTTGCCTGTATTCAAAGGGGTAGGGAGCGAAGATCCCGATCAGTTTTGGTTCATAGTAAGAGCAGTATGGGAAGTGCACGGAGTTATGAATGATAACATTAAGAAGGCCACCTTGGTAAGTGCACTGCAGGATCGTGCGATGACTTGGTATATTAAGCACTTGAATGATCATCTGAATGCCGGAATAGCGAAAATCCAGATTGCATTAAACAAAGAATTTAGCCGGCCGAAATCGGAGACGCAATCGATCATCGGATTCAAGGAGACCGCGATGTTTCCAGGCAAAGCCCCATAGGATCTGGATCAAAGACTGAAGAGCACGATCCGCGAGGCTAACATGATGCTGACGGATGCGCAACACTGCACGTGGTTTGTGGAGTATTTGACGCCGCATCTAAGGACGGCGCTATCACAACAGAAGATTTCAACCCAGGCAGAAGCATTGGAAATAGCGATGAGGTTGCATGAAACTCCGATACAGGATCCTAGGTTGGGAGTACAACAAATCCACGCGCAACTACAAACCCTATGCTTAGAGATGCAAAGTTTGAAGTAGGATATGGCGCCCCGACCAGAGGCACGTGACAAAGTGTGGTGTATCAAATGTAAAGGCTAGGGTCACGTCAAGGATCACTGCCCTATATTCCCGAACTATTTGGCGAGAGGGGGACCGATGCCTTTGAGACTGGAAGTACAAAGAGGGCCAAGTGTGGCACCCACACTCTGGTGCGTGATTTGTCAAGTGGGGGGAAAGCAAGTGACGTACAACTGTCACCTGTTGTAGAAGTACACACAGACTCCGTAGCAACTGTATTGTAATTTCTGTAGGTCAGTGGGCCATGATGAGCGGACTTGTTGGAGCTATGAGGTAATGATGGATAGGACCCTAGCTTATCGAATGCAGACAGAAATGCGAGGATTTGACCTAGCCACAGTAATAGCGCGAGGTGGCTTTCAAGGGCGAGGTAGAGGACGAGGAAGAATGGGACCTAGATGAGGGCATAAACAGCTGATCTGTTATAATTGCGGAGGACCGGGACACTACGCTTGCGATTGTACCAACTTAACGAGAATATCTTGTCCGTACTGTGAGCAATTTGATCATGAAATGGTAGATTGTCCGACGCTCATCGCAAAAATGTGTAAGAAAGGGGTACTACAGTCTACTCCAACTCAAAATATCCAAATGATGAGGTCTGAACCACGCGAAGAAGACCCCAACGTGAATATGGTGCTTAGAAGTGGTGCAACTACAAGGGAAGATAAGGGGAAGCAGCCTGAAGAAGATACCTGGGTACGCAAGGCTCCTACAAAGGAACCTGGGTTTGACTTGGAGCACGCAAGAGAAACATTTATGGAAGCTAAGAAGAGCTTCGCGGAGGTCTCTACTTTAGGTAGTAAGGATCAACCAGAAACAGGAATGGATCCTTCTATGCTTACTACCTTTTTAGAGACATGCATGAAGCTGCTGCGTGACAATAAGGCGGTTAAGGGACTACAAGAGCTGATCGCTAGGTGCGCTGGATAGGGCGTAGTCCGAAAATTGGGAAGGCATGGACTGCGTATCAGACAGGAAATGAGATTGACGACACAAATTGGCGAATATGAGATGGATTAGGTAATTTAAGACCTGGGATCGGATGGGAACGTGTTACCAAAACAGACTTGGGAACGCATGGGTAGGCCTATATTATAATGGTCTCCTATTCAATTACGGATGGCGGACCAAAAAAAGATCTTGCCCATGGGGAGATTGCTAGGGGTAACAGTGGATATCGAAGGCGCGAGCACGCAGATGGACTTCGAAGTAATAGAAATTGTAGATGACAGTAATCTATACCCCATGCTGCTAGGAATAGACTGGGCTACGGATATGAATGGAGTCATCAACCTAAAAAGCTAGAAGATGATATTCGAGAAAAAGTCCCTACGTGTGATAGTTCCGCTAGATCCTGTTGAAGGAGAACGCTATACCAAACCCGTGCGCAATGATGGAAGCGACGAGGAGCTGGATTATATCTACAAAATAACCGCGCGAAACTAAGATTGGCTAAATCCAACTGCAAATGGAAGGGTCTCGTGGGAATGCACAGAATCTTGCCTTGCGGATTCAGACGAAGAAGATGAACGATGGCACAATCAGTTAAGTGAAGTGACGACGCTAAATTGTAATATGATGACCAAATCACTGCGTTGCGTAACCACCCAGGCTCGAGATCTACCAACTTATGATGGATTGACAATGGTGGATGAATTCTTGGACAAGTTTGAGAGTGCAGTACCAGAGCATCAGAGGTTCGATGCATTAAAATGGGTACTGCGCGCAACACCTATGCGTTGGTGGGGAACACATGAAGGAAATTTTGAAAACTGGTGCAACTGCAGAAGGATGATGCAACTAAGGTTTGGGAAGCTAGAATTGCGAATAACTGAGAAGTATGATGGATGCGATGAATCATGCATGCACCTCACAAAATGGACCAAGCCTATGGCGAAGAGCCCTGGCCTAAATGGATACACTTATTTTATCATACCCTGGATGTCATCCCAAGAAACTGGTATACTGAGACAAAACTCCGACATGGTACGGGTGAATGGGATATCTTGCGTGAGGGATTTTTGTTAACGTTCTTATTTGAAGACTAGTGGGTGGATACTGTTGACGATTCATTGCAAGTTGTGAAAGCTGCCATTTTTTAAATACTGCAGGAACCACGAGAAATAGTTCAACCAGTATGGGCTCACTAGTTAAGTTAGGCCTTAGAATGTTACAACGTACAAGCGGAGGATGAGGATGATGACCCTCAAAATATTTCTATTCCAGAGACTGAAGGGAGTCGTGAAATTCGAGGACTGCCAATTGAGGACCCCGACATCACGACGCCATTGAAAACGAAGAAGGTAAACATTGGTACAGATGAGGAGCTAAAGTACACGGCGCTTGGGGACTATTGGGATGATGCCACGGTGGATAAGGTCGTCGAGTTACTTCGCGAATATCAAGACTTATTCCCGACCAAAATCACAGAGTTAAAAGGGATCCTCAGCGACCTAGGAATGATGAAGATAACTCTGAAACTGGACGCGAAGCCAGTTAAGCAGCGTCCTTACCGTTTGAATCCAAAGTATAAGGAAAAGTTCTGCGAAGAATTGGACAAAATGCTGGCAGCAAGAATTATTGAACCAGTGGAAGAGTCTGACTGGGTGAGTCCTATGATAGTGCAGGAGAAAAAACAGAAGGGAAAAATTCGAATCTGCGTGGACCTCCGAAAGCTGAATGATGCCTGTGTTCATGATCCATTCTCGACACCATTTACAGATGAAGTCCTAGAGAATGTTGGTGGACAGGAAGCGTACTCATTCATAGATGGGTTCTCAGGGTACCATCAGATCAAGATCGCGCCGGAAGATAGAAGCAAGACCACCTTCGTGACTGAATGGGGATGTTTTCAGTACATTGTTATGCCCTTTGGGTTAAAGAACGCACCAACGATATTTTCGCGTGTAGTAGTGGCCACGTTTAAGGAATTCAACCATAAGTTTTTGGAGGTTTATTTTGATGATTAGACTATATTTGGGCTAGTCAAGAAACATATAGCGAGTTTATGGTTGATGCTGGATACTTGTCGATGACACCAGATCGTGCTAAATCTTAAGAAGTGCACCTTCTTCATCCCCTTCGGAAATTTTCTCGACCATGTGGTCTGCCGATAAGGCCTGATGGTGGATCTAGCAAGATTGCTGTCATACTCAATCTGGAAGCACCGTGAAGTGTCAAACAACTGCGTGCCACGTTGGGACACACTGGTTACTATCGGAAGTTCATTAAGAGCTATGCACAAATTACGGCACCAATGGAACAGTTGTTGAAAAAGGACGCTACATATTGTTGGAATGAAGAATGTAAGAAAAGTCTAGAGGTTCTCAAGGAAAAAATGGCATCCGCCCCCATTCTAGTCTTTCCAAAATGGGACATTTAATTTCATGTACATGTTGATGTGTCATGTATCGCTGGGTGTTGTACTTACGTAGGAAGGTGTGGAAGGCGTTGATCACTCGATTGCATTCGCAAGCTGGCGGCTGTCCAAAGCTGAAAAGAACTATTCTACTACTGAGCACAAAGGATTGACAATGGTATACGCACTTTAGAAATATGCCACTATCTGCTGGGTGGGAACTTTAAGATGTATACTGATCATTCTGTGTTAAAATACTTAGTGAATAATCCTATGTTGGGGGGGTGCATATGCCAATGGCTGCTCCTGTCCCAAGGGTATGACTTTGAGGTCATCATAAAACCAGGACGCTTAAATGCAGGACCAGATCACCTATCACGAATTGAGACCGACGAGGAGCCAACAAATTTGGAGGAAGGACTACCTGATGCATAGCTCTATGCAGTGCGGATATGGGATGGCCACTTCAAAGATATCATCCATTTCTTAACCACAAGGATCGTGCCACAGGGATATTCAGTCCAGCAAAAGAAAGAATTGGTGATACGAGCGATGGACTTTTCTGTCATCACAGGGCACCTCTATAAAATGGGAAATGACGAGATATTACGAAGATATGTACTTGAATTTGAACGAGGACAGATCCTCGCAGAAGCACATGGGGGGGTTGCAGGAGGACACTATGCGGGACGGGCAACCGCACAGAAGATTCTTCACGCTGACCTATGGTGGCCAACCCTACATCAAGACTCGAAAGCATACTGTCGCGCCTGCGACATATGTCAACGGACTGGGAAACCATCGCGAAGGGATGAGATGCCACTCAATCCACAAATGACGTTGCAACCATTTGAAAAATGGGCAATAGACTTTGTGGGGCCAATCAAGCCTCATGGGAAAACGGGTGCGCGCTACATCATCACTGCGACTAAGTACCTGACCCAATGGGCAGAAGCATAGTTGGTTAAGGACTACACGGTTGCCACGACTGTGAAATTCTTGTTTGACAACATGCTGACATGGTTTGGATGTCTGAAAATTTTCATGAGTGATCGTGGAACACACTTCCTAAATGAAACTATTAGCACACTCACCTAAGAATTCCAGGTGTATCATCAGCAGAGCACGCCATATCATCTGCAAGCCAATGGGACAATAGAAGCCTTTAACAAAATTTTAGAGCATGCGCTGACTAAAGTGTGTAACACACAACGAAATGACCGGGACTTGCGTATACCTACCGTATTATGGTCTTACCAAACCACGTGCGAAAAATTGACGGGTTAGACACCATTCCGATTAGTCTATGGCACAGAAGCAGTTATGCCAATGGAATACATTGTACCCAGTCTGCGGCTCGCAGCGATGACAGGCATGGCAGATCGCGAAGCTCTGGAAGGTAGGTTCACGCAGCTGGAAGAACTTGAAGAAGAATAGTTTCTGGCAGGATTCCATCAACAAGTATAGAAACATCGTGAGAAAGCTTGACACGATTGCCATATCAAGTTGTGCACATTCAAAGTAAATGATTTAGTATTGCTATACGACAGTAAGTTCGAAAAATTTCCTGGAAAATTTAGCATGCATTGGTTAGGACCCAATGTGGTAAAAGAGGTCACAGATGGAGGCGCGGTCCAACTTGTCAAACTAAATGGGGAGCCATTTCCAGGAAAAGTAAATGGTAGTCACTTGAAGCCCTACACAGGGGGGCCAGCTACCTGACTAACCGACCAAAGCACAGTCTCACCACTCCAAACAGTTGGAAGAGAGCATGCAACGATAAAACAGTTTGTTAGGAAGCTGCGCGACAATAGGGGTGTGCGCAGGATTGGTAGGTGACAAGGCTTGTGGTTGTGCAGAAGGGGCCGCGCTACTGTGGGGATAAACACGGAAGTGACCATTGCTGTCACTGTTCATGACAAGATGTTTGAGTTACAGTGAAAAGGAGCGGGTGACAGGTAATTAAGATACGAAGTATGAGCCAGATGCAGAACAATCTACCACGGATCTAGCATTGATGAGCCAGAAAAGGAGGGGATGACTGAATTTGAATTTCAACATGTCTCTAAATTGCAGCAGGGCATCCCCCGAACAAATTGTGTTATCTGGAGAATTAAGCTAGTGTGCCTCCCAATAGGCATGGAATTGTTGAATTTCGACGATAGGGGAGTAAGCCCAGAGTTTTCAATATTGACAAAAGAGATACAGGACCTTTTGGATAGTGTAATGTCGACGGTCGCGGACACTGCGCCAAGCTCAACACCAGCAGTAGGGGATGTACCGGAAATTCTCAGACAAGTAGTAGGACTGGTCTGGATGCCGCTGCCTTAACCACGGCCTGGCAGGCGATCCATGAGAGATAAGGGAAAGACGGTGAATCTTGATACAAACGACTGAATTTTGGTTAATAGTTTGTCTCTGATGCACCTTGAAGATTGGGACCTCCCAGACAACATCATCTCTCTTGTAAAAATGCAACACAAGCTTCAGCAGACAGTGTGTATACTGAACTAGAGACCAGAAACGTACTGCTCTAGCACAAAGGAGCCCCGCCTTTGACATCTCAGCTAGAGCTAAAATCCTATGAGAGGTCACTTTGTGTTAATCGAGTAGAGTAGAATGAGCATCATCGGTTGAGAAAATTAGTAGAGGCAATGGAGAAGGCACTTGAAGAAGTTTTGCGGGAGGCAAGGATGGAGCAACAGAACTTAGTGCATCACTCGCAGGGATGGTGGACCGTGATACCTTAGCAGTGCGTTTCGTTGCCCCAACAAGTGACTCGGGATGAGTCACGATGATTATGTTGGGGGCCTGTTGGGCAGCGGATCCCCCACGTAATGATTTTGGGGCTTAAAGCCCACAATTTTGGGTATTGATATTGTAAAAGTTCCGCGAAACGCGCGGAGCGCTAATTGTAATGAGTCAGGTCAAAGGGTTGTCCGCTCGAAAATAATGTAAAGTCAATATAGAATAGGTCGGCCTACCCATGGTCCATGGACCATGGGAATGTATAAATAGAGCAAGGATCTAAGGGTAGAGGTAGCTTTTTGGGGAAAACATAAAAAGTATTATGGGTTTATGAAGGCAATATTCAATTTGAGTCTATAAGTCCGAGTCAGGGTTGATAGTAGTTAGAGAAGGCTCTGCAGCTGTGTGCGTAGAGGCCTGGTAGAGTCCGCAGCTGTGTGTGTGGACCCTTGCAGCTGAGTGCACAGGGCAGAATTGGGTTGTACTAAAGCAGAAGATTAATAAAGATAAGTGTTTCTGAATTATTGTGCTTCTGGTCACAGATCTGTATGAATATACTTACATTATGATTTTATGCATGTCTTTAAGATTTATGGTTGCGCGCGTTGGTTATAACTATTGAATGTTGATTAAGACTCTAAGAATTAAATAAGATCTACAATAACCGTAATAATAATAAGGAATCGAGGAAGTGCCTCGTCACAGAAGCTACGCGAAGGCTAGACAGCTGTGCCGTGTAGTGCGAGTGCGCAGATCGGTTTGCGACGCCTCCAGAACCCATCAAGACATCCCTAGGGTGTAGAAACCTGGTTCCAGCACCCTTCCATACTACCTCGGGTGAGACTTCAATCCACGCTCTGCGGATTGATGCCAAAAGGGCCGGTAGTGTGGGATTTGTTTGGCTAAAACACTTCCGAACCTTGGTCAGACCCCAATAAGCCAACAATTCTGTAACTCTGCTTGGAGTTGTTCAACCTCTTGCCTAGCATCCTGCAAGTTCTTTGCTAATTATTTATTCTCAGCCATCAGGTAGTCCATGTTTGTATTTGTAGACCTGCGAAGGCCAAGTTGGCTGTGATAATGGCACCTGGATTTCTTCTGGTGTCTGTCACGATCACCATTTCTATGATGAATGCTGGAGATGCAAGGTTTTCTGGAAAATGTTTCTTCCATGCTTGTACAATATTTTTCTGAAGCTTGTTTTAAGTTAGATTGTACATGTCCATAACGAGACCGTCATCGAGAGGAACAATTTCCTCTTCCTTGCTTAGAGCTTGCTTTGCAGGATGTTGGGGAGATTGAATGGTGACCTGCTGTGTACTTGGCATCAGATCAACATCTTGGTTCTGGAGCTCCATTTCCTCCTCCATGTATTGGATTTCAATCAACTCCTCAATATCTTGAGTGATCTCTTTATCCTACATATGTTTTCTTTCCTCCTCTAGCTTTTGGTTCCGCCCTTGTTCTTCATCTTGTCTTTGTGATGTTTCTTGTGCTATTAATTTTCACCTTTCTTCTTCTTCCTACCTTTGCCTTTCTTCCTCCAATCTCTTTTTCTCTCGTTCTTCCCTTTGCTTCTATTTTTCTTCTTGCACCCTCTATTTCATGAGTCTTCTCTACTGCTATGCCCGCTTTAAGTATGACTATATCTACTTTAATCTTGTGGCTTCGCTCTCCCGCGGAATGTGCACAACCATCCTCTTTCCCTTGTCACACGCTGGGTTGCACTCTTCCGTTGGTGCTTCCTCTGGAGTGATTTCCTTCTGTGGAGTAACCTGTGAGGTTCCTACAAAATTTATCGGCTCGCGAGACTTGGAGGCCTTGTAACAATTCTTCCATGGTTCCTCCCCCGGCTAGTGAAAGGTCTCGCATAGCCACTGGAAATGAATCCTCACACAATGGTCTCTGCAAAAATTTCAAGGATCGTACACATTGAAGTCTAGAGTACCAAATGAAAAATTTTCTATCACCTTGATTTTCCTTTGGTATTCGCGAATTTTAGATTCTTTATCTCGTAGAATTTGATTCGCATAAGAAGAGTTCGCCAATGTGCTTTCTGTTGGCATTATGATACAGGTGTTGTCCTTAATGGCAACTCACTCAGATGAAGATCAAAGTATTGCAGGTTAATAGTGTTGGATTACAGTTCAGGCTACACAGAATGATCAGATTTAGAATCACCAGAAGATGAACAAGCAAACGAACTATCAGGGATGAATTTGTTATCATCTGGTGATACATTTCTCCATCCTTTTGAAGATGATGAAAGTGGTAGCGAAACAACTGAATTTTCTCTTATGGGTGAGGAAGAAAGATATCAAATAGAGGCAGAATTTAAAAGGCTTACGGACAAAATTAGAGATCAACAAAATCTTTTGGACAAAAGGGAATGTGCCTTCAAAGAAGAAGCTACCAAACTAAAAGCTCAACTAGAAGAAGGAAACAAGGTAAGGAAGCAATTCAAGGAAAAGGAATATCAATGTCAAAAGCTATAGGATGAAGTGACAAAATTAAGAAATGAAGTAAATGAAAGGAGCACAACAATCAAGAAACTCAGAGATAGATCCAGTTACTATGAAAGTCTTGAAGCTAATATCCTCTCACTAAAAGAAGATCTTGAAGAATCAAATAAGAAAAATAAAGAACTACTCCAAGCTCTTGAAAAACAAGAAAACGAAGTTCTTGAATTAAGACATCAGTTGGAAGAAGGAAGCAAAGCTGAAGGAATCATGAAGAAGCAGTATCTTGAAAAGGAAGAGCAACATTAGGTTGAGTAAATATTTTAAAAGATAAATTAGAAGAAAAGGATAAGCTCTTACAATTTCAAGATAGTACTAAGATCTTGGATGATATCCTTGGTAGTCAAAGGTCTCCTACTATCAAAACTAGTCTTGGTTTTTGAAGGTGAATCTAGTTCAGAAGTAAGAGAAGGAACTCTAATGCAAAATCTAAAATGCTCAACAAGGAGATGAGAGGTCAATCCCATCAACAACCAAGGAAAGAAATTCTTCAAAGACAATCTTTTACTCCTAACTATGGAAGTGATAGTCAGTTATTGACTCAAATGAATAATGTTGAATGTTATGTATGTCATAATTTTGGACATGTTGCAGCCAGATGCAGAAGTAGAATGTTCAAGACCGTCACACAGAAAGATCATCACGTTCTAGGTACTTTAAGGGATACCATTTTTCTTGCAATATGTTTGGTCACAAAGTCATTGACTGCTATAGAAGAAATATGAAACATGTAAGATGTTATGCATGTAACAAGCTTGGACATATAGCAAAGGAATGTAGGAGAAAATATCAGGCACCATACTGAAAGGAGAAAACATCATCACACTTGAAGATATGGAAGAAGAAGAGTACAATCAAAAAAATGTGGCATGGCATAGTGTACAGACATGACAGACTCTAGAGAAGCCGAAAGTATGAAACTTCAATGGTCTAAATCTCATACGCAAGTTTCATGAAGACAAGTCATGTATATACGCGAGTTCGAAGCTGCACAGTCGTGTATATGTAGGTTTAAGAAAAATGCAGTGGGACAGACTAAAAAAATTTGATTTGATATGGTTCAGACAATTATCAGTTATCTTTTCTGATGATAGATGTCTATAGTTTGTGGATGTTATTTAGATGTGTTTTTGATCCTCACAAGTTGTTGATAACTTGATGCATATCTGACTGATGATGATGCCTTGATACTTCTTACTAATATATGCAATGATCAGATCTGACAGTGAATAGGTGGAACATGTTTAGGGGGAGAACGTGCTATGCTTCTAATAAAGCATTGTTGGCATTATGTTTAGAAGTCTTTGGTACCTAATCAATGATGATGATGCTTATATGTCTAAATTATAAATATTTCTATGCTGGATACATGGGTTATTACTTAAGTTGTAGATATTGTTGGTTGGCCAAGAGAATGGTGTTATTACAGGTCTCATGAAGACGTAGCTATTTGAAGACATGGATATTTGAAGACATGGCTTACTTAGTCACATAATGATGATGAGTTCTTACCTTATGATGATAGGTTGATACTCACATATTATCATGGTTGGTGCTTATCAGATGTGGGATGTTCCCTAGTAATGATATATGGTTTATATATTAAAGGTCCTTGTGGAAAGATCATGCAGTTCTTGATGCAGATGTGAAAGATCATGTGATGACTATGGTGTTTTCACATATGATATGATTTTGTTACTGCTTGGAGATATGAAATATACTGAGATGATTCATGGAAGGAAATGAAGCAAGTTGATCTTGATGAGATCAAGAGGATGAGTTGATATCTATCTTTGTCACAGGTTGATGATATTTACACGGACATGGACATATACAGGTTGCTGGTCTGGATGTTGTTGACAGATGCTTATAGAGTAGATCATATATGGTGTATGATAGTTGCTGATGACTATCATGGTCTTGTTTAGATATTTGGTTATAAATTTCATGTATATCATTCAATGTAAAGGTCATATCAAGACTCATGATGTAATAATTTGTCTCTGTCTGTTATAGTCTTTTGATGAGTCCCTTTTGATCATATGATGTAATTTGTACCCCCACTATGCATGGGAAGGATGATGTAATATTTCAGTCATGTATAAACAATTGGTATATCCCCACTTGGTTGGGTGGATGAGTCAAGTTTAGTATATCCCCACTTGGTTGGGAGAATGAATGTGTGTATGAGTCATTGGTGATAGGAAGGCCAAACTCACATAGTTGAGTTATAAGAGTCATGTTATCTTTCTTGAAAATATTTGCAGATTCTACATATGCTCAGGGGGAGCATAGATGATACAGTACATCTCAGCATGAATAAAGGGGGAGCTCTATCAGAGAATTCAGCATGCACTTAGGGGGATCATGACCCTTTGCCCTTGATGTCAAAGGAGGAGAGTGACTTGGTGTGGTTGTTGCCATTAAGTCCAAAGGGGGAAGATTTTTGGCATTATAATGTATGTGTTGTACTTGATGGCAACCCACTTGTAGTAGAAAAACTCACTTGCAAGTGGTAACTAGATGAATCTACAAAAGAGATATCAGATGTGATAGACAGATATGATGCAGGGCAGTTCAAAGGAATCAATTTAGAATTAATGTACAATGGAAACTCAATAAGATGACAGTTCACAGTGCAGCAAGTTAACATTGCCATCAATTCCAAAGGGGGAGATTGTTGGCATTATGATATAGGTGTTGTCCTTGATGGAAACTCACTCATATGAAGATCAAAGTACTACAGGTTAACAGTGTTGGATTACAGTTCAGGCTACACAGAATGAAGAAATAAAGGTATGCACATGTTCACCTTGACCAATCCGTATACACGTAGGTTCATTAAACAAAAGGAGCGTATACGTACACATGCACTTTCACAGAAAGAAAAGCGCGTATATCTTGGGAAAACAAGTTTTCGGGTCCAAGGCATTTATTTGGTCCAACGTATCTGACCCAAGGTATTTGGTCCTAAGTGGTTTTGATCCATGGTATTGAGAAAGGCCTAAAACTATATAAGGAGGAGAAGATCATTACGCCAAATAATGTAAGGAATGAATATCAAGCATGCAGGTTATGGGTTTGTGATGCTTTGCTTGATCTGAACTAAGGATGCACCTATATGGATGATGGATCGGGATCCTAAGGCTTGAAATGTATTATCATTATGTGGTTTGATCTTGAACATTCTAGATCTGAATACTGACGCATGTTTTATTATGTAAATGTGATGATCTGGGTATGAATGAAGTCTAAAATAGTTGTGATGCTTTAAGTTAGCATTTCCAGATCTGTACGCAGGTTGGCTTTGGAAAAACAGTGTATACATGCTGATTCAGCATACAGAAGTAGCGTATACCTCACAGGATGGAATTTGTAGATTTGTACATTGGTTTCCCTTAGTAAAAGGGCATATACACGCTGGTTCGACTTATGGATGTAGCGTATATCTTCTGAAGTATGATCTATAAGGGTTCTATTTGATGTTGCAGTATTCTGGGTTCTGCATTGTGTTCTGGTGACTGTTTTCTGGTAACAATATTCTGCATATTAAGATTGGTTGATTGTGATTAGCTTCAGTATTGATGGATGAAATCTAATGAGGATTTGATAATGAATGGACTAGATCTGATCACTAACACATGTTTCATCCTCTATGTGTGATTATGTCTGAAGTTTGGAAGTGCAGCAAGGTGTTTGCAGATATACATGCTGCTTGGCTTTAGGAAAGCTGTGTATACATGCCGGTTGGCTTCTGCAAAATAGTGTATACAATCTGAAGCATGGTTTTAAGATTACAACTGATTCTGAATGATAATGTAACTCAGATCTGTGTACTGGTTAGAGTGATTTATCAGTGATCTATCTATTGCAATTGATTGGTTAAGGTATGATTGATTCAATTGTGTTAGAGGTTTAGAGGTTGTTCGTGATTGATCGAGTCTGGTTGATTTAGATTGAGTTTAATTAATGGGTTGATGCAGATATAGTTGATGGATACATTGTAGTGGTGATTTATTTTGAGCTTCAATGTTGTTGATGGGTCGAGTATGAAAATTGGATGAAACGTGGCCTTCAGATTTTGATGTTGTATTCCAGGAGTATCCAGTTTGAAAATTTATGAAATGCGGTCCCTGGAGGAGGAGAGAAGGTTGCAACCTTCTGTAGGCCGGTACCTATGTACTAGTAAATATATCATCTAGTACAAGATCTAGGGGGTTGTAGCTCCCTTCTAGTAGAAGCTGGAGAATGAGAGAAGGTTGTAGCCTTCTGCAGATAGAATCCTGCGTACTGGTATAAGACTGCACCATTACAAAATATTGTAAAAAGAAGTTTCTTATTAAAAAAAAGATAGAGACGATTGCAGCAGGTGGTTTCCACCCACATTTGGTTTCCACCTTATATCTTGTGTTCATGTGTGTGACTGTCTATTCTGTTTTTACTGCTCCTGGCTACTGTTTATGTGGTTCTGATGCATAGATTAAAGATCAAATTATGAAGAATGAACTAAATCATAAGTTTACAAGGTATACGCTAGTTGCCTTATATACAGTTGCGTATACACGCAAGTTTCATTAACTGAAGTAGCGTATATGAATTAGAATATGGAAATGAAATAAAAGTTATTGATTTGATAATACCGATTCACCCCCCACTCTCAGTATTATTTCCAACACTTTCTCCTTCCTATGAAAAGCTTCTGACAACCCTACGGAGAGATGATACACAACTTCTTGCATGACTAACTTATCGGTGGCATAGCTTGGTAAAATATGCAAATAATTTTTTTCGTTGAACACCCTAGGGAAAGTGCTATCCAGTGAGGCAAACCAATCTGCAATCTCTGGCGTTGCTTCCGTTGCCCCATGTGACATGCAAGGTGGGTCTTCCTCAAAGATCAACTTATTAAATTAAATGAGGAAGTGACCAGTTAGCTTCTCCATTACTCCTCTATTGTTGCACTATGAAAGAAACTTGCAATAAACATACATAGTAGGGTCTCATGGTGTCCAAGTCCAATTCATGCTAGGGAATGCATTACGTTCGCAGATTACATATAGTAGATATTTAGACTTGTAAAATCTAGCTTGCCCACCCTTGGGAAGATTTAGGGCATCGACTACATGGATCTTTAGCTACTGAGCCAACAAGTATGAAAAGTTAAATTTTTTACCTTCATTCACAACCTGGTTTAGTAAGAATGCCCACCCTTTAGGAAAGGTCCCGATGCTCTGTTGGCTATAGATTCTACAACATAAAACTATCAAGAGCTGATGAGCCCTCCTGAGAGATTTTTTCTTATAGGTGTTGGTGGGTGTCTGATAGAACTTTGTTGCCTCTTTCACCCAGCCTTTAACAATATCCTTGGTGCTTAAGTAGTTGGTTATCGTATAGAAGTAAGAATCCATGAGGGATTATGGCTCAGGAAAATGGTACATTAGATGATGGTGTACTACCAGAAAAGAAGCAAGCCTCTATCCACTAGGACTATTAAGAGTCATAGTCTTGGATCTGTATACGATAGTGTCCATCTGACAACGTCTATGCATGGAAAAGATGAATATTTGCATGCAATTCTGTGTAGCCCTAATTGTTGGATATTGACATTCACCTGCCGATCTTCCAGATATGCTTTGAAGGTTCTTGCTGAGAAAATTCCATTCACCTTGGAGAAATATTCTCCCAAATCTACTCAAACATCTCCTCCTCAATCCAATTCTTCACCTCTAGCCAAAACCTTGCTAGTGTCTGATGATATGGAATACAACATCATCGAAGACATGAAGAAGACTAGAGCTAATATCACGTTTTATGAGCTTATCAAGCTAAAACATCAACATAAGCTATTGCTCAAAGAATTAAAAGCAATCCCCACTTCTCCTCTTCCTGCTGCTGTAATTTCCTAGGCTGCTCAAGAAATGGGTAGGCCTCCTAGTACTTCATCAGATAAAACTAGTTCAACTGATGTTGCTTTAATTAGTGGTAGATTTAAATCCCATACTCCTCCTTTTATTTTGACTTTTGAAGTCTTTAATAAGAAATTTCACAATTGTTTAGTTGACTTTGGAGCTTCATCCAACATTTTGCAGAAAACGGTTTGTGAAAAATTGAATGTTGAACCCTAGAAATCTGTTGTTCGCATTGTATAGTTAGATCGATCTCAAGTCGAAGTCATAGGAGAAATCAATTAGGTTACCATTAGATTCTCATCAAACTTGAAAGTATGTCAAGTGATTGACATTCTTGTGGCCGATATTCTTGAATTCTATGACTTGATCCTTAGTATAGATTGGTCCAAAAATCTTCATAGTTATTTTGCAACAGACCGGTCCCATATGTGGCTTCCTTATAATGGTAGGCCAAATCAAATAAGGGTCGATTGTGAGAAACATTTAAAGTATATTGTCACTGAACTGGAAGGAGAAAATGAGCCCGTCAGATATAGTAGTAATATCATTGGAAATTATTCAGTCGAATCATTTTTGGGCAATTTTAATGCATCCACTTCACCCTTTTTGGAAAATTATGTTACATCACAAATTGAAAATTATTCGAAAACATATTATTCTCAATGTATCAATTTTGTAGATAATCCTATAGTCATTTCTTTATTTTGGTAATTATTTTTGATGGATCTAAATCTAATTATGGATTTGGGGCAAGTTTCATATTGGTTAGCCCCGAAGGAGAAAAAACTATGTTGGCATGTAGACTTGAATTCGAATGCACAAATAATATTGCTGAGTATGACACACTAGTTCAAGGATTATATAAAGCCATAGGCATTGATATAAAAAAATTTAAGGTCTTTGGAGATTCGGAAATTGTAATCAAATATTCGAGGAATACTATTAATTGTCTTTCTGGACATCTGAAGCATTATCAATCACTAGTCCAAGCCCTCACCTCACATTTCCTAGCATTTAACATTTCTCCAATTCCAAGACTTCAAAATGCAAGTGCCGATCTTTTGGCTAACATTGCGTCCAAGCTCATTCCACCAGGAGATTATAGTCCCGATAGAATTTCTATAGAATTAATTTTTAGACCTTCTATTCTCAATAATATCACCAATTGGCGAGTTTTTAATGACGATCCATATATCGTAAACTTTCTAACATCCGAAGGCTCATATGATGACCAAATAATAGATGAGGACCAACACGATAACCAACTCAAACAAAAAACAAGTGTAAATCTGTTATAGCACCATTTACCACTCTTGGTAGATTTGATGCTTTGGTTATGGCCTAGGGCAAGCCTTCCTTTCCAGACTTGGTCCAAAATCTAAAAAAGCAGTGTTTTATTTCCTATACGCTACTTTTCCCCATGTTAAAAGCATGTACTGTTGGAAATAATACTGAGAGGGGGGGTGAATCAGTATTAGTCAAGTCAATAATATTTTTCTTTTCTTACTCAATTTCATATACGCTACTTTAATGAAGGCAACCCACGTGTGTACGCAACTGTGTTTAAGGAAACAAGCGTATATCCAACAAACTAATGATTCTGTTAATTCATCATATGTTGATCTTTAATCTAAGTATCAGTACTTTATTAAACATTAAACAATAACCATGTGCAGTTAATAACAGAAAGAACCATCACACATAAGCATCTCTCATGAACACCAAGATGTAAGGTGGAAACCCAATGTGGGTAAAAACCACCTACTGCTGTCATCTATGTCTTCTTTTAATAATAAGAAAATCTATTTACAACAATGTACTGGTGCGGACTCATACCAGTACGTAGGCATCTACCTGCAGAAGGCTACAACCTTCTCTCATTCTCCAGCTTCTACTGGAAGGGAGCTACAACACCCTAGATCTTGTACTAGTCGATATATTTACTAGTACATAGGCGCCTGCCTACAAAAGGCTACGACCTTCTCTCTTCCTCCAGGGACCACGTTTCATAAATTTTTAGACTGGATACTCCTAGAACACAACATCATAATCTGAAGGCCACGTTTCATCCAATTTTCATACTCGACCCATCAACAACATTGAATCTCAAAATCAATCACCACTGCAATATATCCATCAACTATATCTGCATCAACCCATTACTCAAACTCAATATAAACCAAACTCGATTAATCACTAACAACCTTTGAACCTATGACACAATTGAATCAATCATACTTTAACCAATCAACTGCAACAGATAGACCACTTGATAAATCACTCTAACCAGTACACAGATTTGAGTTACATTATCATTCAGAATTAGTTATAATCTTAAAACCATGCTTCAGATTGTATACGCTATTTGGCAGAAGCCAACCTACGTGTATACGCAGCTGCCCTGAAGCCAACTAGCATGTATATCTGCAAACACCTTGCTGCACTTCCAAACTTCAGACATAATCACACATAGAGGATGAAACATGTGTTAGTGATCAGATCTAGTCCATTCATTATCAGATCCTCATTAGATTTCATCCATCAATATTGAAGCTAATCACAATCAACCAATCTGAATATGCAGAATACTGTTACCAGAAAAAAATCACTAGAACACAATGCAGAATTTAGAATAGTGCAACATTAAACATAACCCTTATAGATCATACTTCAGAAGATATACGTTGCATCCATAAGCCAGTCCAGCATGTATACACCCTTTTACCAAGGGACACCGGTGTACAGATCTGCAAATTCCATTATGTGATGTATACGCTACTTCTATATGCTGAATAAGTGTGTATACGCCATTTTACCAAGGCCAACCTGCGTATAGATCTGGAAATGCTAGCTTAAAGCATCACAACTATTTCAGACTTCATTCATACCCAGATCATCACATTTACATAATAAAAACATGCGTCAATATTCAGACCTAGAATGTTCAAGATCAAACCACATAATGATAATACATATAAGTCTTCATGCTCCCGATCCATCAACTTTCATCAGCCATAGAGGTGCATCCTTAGTTCAGATCAAGAAAAGTGTCACAAACCCATAACCTGCATACTTGATCTCATACTTCCTCAGATATTCTATACTTGCTTACTTTGGCCTAATGATCTTCTCCTCCTTATATAGTCTTAGGCCTTGCTTAATACCATGGTCCAAAACCACTTAGAATCAATACCTTGGACCAAATACCTGGGGTCAACACTTCGGACAAGATACCTTGGACCAATACCATGGATCACAATACCATGGTCTAAATACCACGGACAAAAAACAAGTTTTCCAACATGTACGCGTCTTTCCTTTTGTGAAAGTGCATGTGTACGCTCATACGCGCCTTTTGGTCTACGAACTCACGTGTACACACGGCTTGGTCAATGGGAACCTAAGTATACCTTTCTTTCTTCATTCTGTGAGCTTGAACTATGATCTGTCATTTGTGAGAGTTGCCATCAAGGACAACACCTGTGTCATAGCGCCAAATCTGTGTCATAATGCCAATAATCTCCTCCTTTGGACTTGATGGCAACCCCAAGTCACTCTCCCCCTTTGTCATCAAGGGCAAAGGGTTATGCTCCCCTCGAGTACATGTTGAATTGTCTGATATGCTGAAATGTGTTGTCCATGCTCCCCCTGAGTCTAAGCAAGGTCTGCAAAAAGATGTTCTACAAGAATAACATGACTCTATACATCATAAATGACCTTCCTATCACCAAAGACTCATACATACATCCATCTCCTAGCCAAGTGGGGATATACCAAGATTGACTCATCCACCCAACCAAGTGGGGATATACCAAATGTTTATACATGACTAAAATAGACATTATTACATCATCCTTCCCATGCATAGTGGGGTTACAAGTTACATCAGGGACTCATCAAAAGACTACAACAGACAAAGACAAATCATGGGTCTTTTAATGTCTTTTACATCAAATGATATATATGAAATTTAATTTTTTTCTTCTAAACAAGACCATGATAGTCATCAACAAATATGATACATAATGTATGATTTTCTCCATAAGCATTTGTCAACAACATTCATACCAGCAACCTGTATATGTCCATTAGTGTAGATATCATCAACCTGTGACAAGGTATGTCTGCATATAGATATCAACTCATCCTCTTGATCTTGAGCATTATCATAACCTTCCATGAATCAACTCTGCATATGTCATACAAAATCATTCACATTATATCATATGTGAAAAACATCATAGTCATCACATCATCATCAATATCTGCATGATCTTTTAGAAGAACCCTTAATATATCATCCATGTATCATTACTAGGGAACATCCCTCATTTGATAAGTATCAATCAACATATGTGAGTATCAACCTATCATCATATAGGTAAGAACTCATCATCATCATGTTTTCAAATAGCTATGTCTTCATGTGACTTGCAATAACTCTATTATCTTGGCCAACCAACAATGCAACTTTGAGTAATCATCCATGTATCCAGCATACTGTATATAGCACTATGTATCTAGCAAACCATGAGCTCATGGTCATTTGTCAAGACTTCTTGATATCATCAACAACAACAATCCTCAACCATGTGAGAGCCAGGAAATATAGGAATCTTGCATCATAACTGCACCATATGATTTTTATGCATCTTTGAAGGCATGACGACAACAACATAAAGAATATGAGTGGTGTACTTAACCTTTGTATTTCTCTTTGTCCTTATGAAGATCATCATGTAAGCAACATATGTGGGCAACTCATAACCGTATCATAGCAAGATGTATCATTTAGCCATATAAGCATCATCATCATTGATTAGGTACCAAAGACATCTAAACATAATGCAACAATGCTTTATTAGAAGCATAACATGTTCTCCCCCTGAACTTGTTCCATCTGTTCACTGTCAGATCTGATCATTCGCATATCAGCAAGAAGTATCAAGGCATCATCAATAATCAGATATACATCAAGTTAACTTGTGAGGATAAAAAACAACATCTTATGAGTATCAATATATTTCCACACATAATCAACAGATTGTAACCATCATCAAACAAAGAAATAATTGACTAAACCATATCAGATCCTTTTTCCTGAGTCTGTCTCACAATTTTCCTCAAACTAAAATATATGCGATTGTGCAGTGTCTAGCTCGTGTATATGCGCAACTTCTCTTCATGAAGCTTGCGTATGAGATTTAGAACACTGAAGTTTCACACTTTTAGCTCCCTTTGAGTCTGTCATGTCTGTACATTGTGCTGTGCCACATCTTTCTGACTGTACTTCCTTCTTCTTCCATATCTTCGAGTGTGATGATGTTTTCTCCTTTCGGTATGGTGCCCGTACTTTGTTCCTGCATTCCTTAGCTATATGTCCAAGCTTGTTACATGCATAACATCTCATATCAGTCAATGGCTTTGTGACCAAACATATTGCAAGAAAAACAATATCCCTTAAAGTACCTGGAACGTGATGATCTTTCTGTGTGACGGTCTTGAACCATTCTACTTCTGCATCTGGCTGCAACATGTCCAAAATTATGACATACATAACATTCAACATTATTCATTTGAGGAAATAACTGACTATCACTTCCATAGTTAGGAGTAATAGATTTTCTTTGAATAATTTCTTTCCTTGGTTGTTGATGGGATTGACCTCTCATCTCCTTGTTGAGCATTTCATATTTTGTAAAAAAGTTCCTTATCTTACTAGATTCACCTTCAACATATTCATGAAAACCAAGACTAGTTTTGATAGCAGGAGACCTTTGACTACTAAGAATATCATCCAAGATCTTAGTACTATCTTGAAATCGTAAGAGCTTATCCTTTTCTTCTAATTTATATTTTAGAACATTTACCTCAACCTGATGTTGCTCTTCCTTTTCAAGATACTGCTTCTTCATGATTCCTTCAACTTTTCTTCCTTCTTCCAATTGATGTCTTAATTCAAGAACTTCGTTTTCTTGTTTTTCAAGAACTTGGAGTAGTTCTTTATTCTGCTTATTTGATTCTTCAAGATCTTCTTTTAGCAAGAGGATCTTAGCTTCAAGACTTTCATAATAACTAGATCTATCTCCGAGTTTCTTGATTTTTGTGCTCCTTTCATTTACTTCATTTCTTAATGATGTCACTTCATCCTGTAGCTTTTGACATTGATCTTCCTTTTCCTTGAATTACTTCCTTGCCTTGTTTCCTTCCTCTAGTTGAGCTTTTAGTTTGGTAGCTTCTTCTTTGAAGGTACATTCCCTTTTGTCCAATAGATCTTGTTGATCTCTAATTTTGTCCGTAAGCCTTTTAAATTTTTCCCCTATTTGATATCTTTCTTCCTCACCCATAAGAGAAAATTCATTTGTTTCACTATAACTTTCATCATCTTCAAATGGATGGAGAAATGCATCACTATAATTCATACATGATAGTTATTTTGCTTGTTCATCTTCATTCTGAGGTGATTCTGAATCTGAAGAGTTGCTTCCACATATTCCCCAATCAATTCTCCCACTATCATAGTTCCTTTGAGATGTCTTCTTCTTCTGAGGCGCTTTCTTCTTTAGCTTCTTTCCCATTGTTCTACAGATCTCCTTCAAGTGATCAAGCTTCTACCAAAGGACCCGCTCTGATACCAATTATTGGAAATAATACTAAAGAGGGGGGGGGGGTGAATCAGTATTAGTCAAGTCAATAATCTTTTTCTTTTCTTACTCAATTTCATATACCCTACTTTAATGAAGGCAACCCACGTGTGTACGCAACTGTGTTTAAGGAAACAAGCGTATATTCTACAAACTAATGATTATGTTAATTCACCATATGTTGATCTTTAATTCGAGTATCAATACTTTATTAAACATTAAATAGTAACCATGTGTAGTTAATAATAGAAAGAACCATCACACATAAGCATCACACATGAACACCAAGATGTAAGGTGGAAACCCGATGTGGGTAAAAACCACTTGCTGCTGTCGTCTTTGTCTTCTTTCAATAATAAGAAAATCTACTTACAACAATGTATTGGTGTAGACACATACCAGTACGCAAGCATCTACCTGTAGAAGGCTACAACCTTCTCTCGTTCTCCAACTTCTACTAGAAGGGAGCTACAACCCCCTAGATCTTGTACTAGACGATATATTTACTAGTACATAGGCATTGGCCTACAGAAGGCTACGACCTTCTCTCTTCCTCCAGGGACCGCGTTTCATAAATTTTTAGATTTGATACTCCTGGAACAAAACATCATAATCTGAAGGCCACATTTCATCCAATTTTCATACTCGACCCATCAACAACATTGAAGCTCAAAATCAATCACCACTACAATATATCCATCAACTATATCTGCATCAACCCATTATTGAAACTCAATCTAAACCAAACTCGATCAATCACGAATAACCTCTGAACCTCTGATACAACTGAATCAATCATACTTTAACCAATCAACTGCAACAGATAGATCACTTGATAAATCTCTCTAACCAGTACACATATCTGAGTTAAATTATCACTCAGAATAAGTTGTAATCTTAAAACCATGCTTCAGATTGTATACGCTATTTGGTAGAAGCCAGCCTGCGTGTATACGTAGCTTCTCTGAAGCCAACCAGCATGTATATCTGTAAACACCTTGCCGCACTTCCAAACTTCAGACATAATCACACATTTAGGATGAAACATGTGTTAGTGATTAGATCTAGTCCATTCATTATCAAATCCTCATTAGATTTCATCCATGAATACTGAAGCTAATCACAATCAACCAATCTGAATATGCAGAATACTGTTACCAGAAAACAGTCACCAGAACACAATGCAGAACCCAGAATAGTGCAACATTAAACATAACCCTTATAGATCATACTTCAGAAGATATACGCTACATCCATAAGCCAATCCAGTGTGTATACGCCCTTTTACCAAGGGACAACAGTGTACAGATCTGCAAATTCCATTCTGTGATGTATACACTACTTCTGTATGCTGAATCAACGTGTATAAATTGTTTTACCAAGGCTAACCTGCGTATAGATCTGGAAATGCTAGCTTAAAGCATCACAACTATGTCAGACTTCATTCATACCCAAATCATCACATTTACATAATAAAAACATGCGTCAGTATTCAGATCTAGAATGTTTAAGATCAAACCACATAATGATAATACATATAAGTCTTCATGCTCCTGATCCATCAACTTTCATCAGCCATAGAGGTGCATCCTTAGTTCATATCAAGGAAAGCATCATAAACCCATAACCTGCATACTTGATCTCATACTTAATCAGATATTCTATACTTGCTTACTTTGGCCTAATGATCTTCTCCTCTTTATATAATCTTAGGCCTTGCTCAATACCATGGTCCAAAACCACTTAGAATCAATACCTTGGACCAAATACCTGGGGTCAACACTTCGAACAAGATACCTTGGACTGATACCATGGATCACTATACCATGGTCCAAATACCACGGACCAAAAACAAGTTTTCCAACATTTACGCGCCTTTCCTTTCGCGAAAGTGCGTGTGTATGCTCATATGCACCTTTTGGTCTGCGAACCCGCGTGTACACGCGGCTTGGTCAATGGGAACCTATGTATACCTTTCTTTCTTCATCTGTGAGCTTGAACTGTGATATGTCATCTGTGAGAGTTGCCATCAAGGACAACACCTGTGTCATAGCGCCAAATCTGTGTCATAATGGCAACATGTACACGCGGGTCAACATATACCCAACTCGCGTATATGTGTTAAAACACTTAAAAATAATAAATCTCCTTGATTTAGGGCAGAGTTTACAGGTTTTACCTGTTACTCACCTACTATATCCCATGGCCCAACTATTTCCCAACTGAAAAAAACTAATTTGGAGAAGTATAAATAAACCTCCACAGGAAGGCCTAAAGGGGAGAAGGGATGAGATATTGATATTATAGTTGATTGATCCCTGATTGAGTCTGAAGAAATCCCTGTGCCTCTTGCACTCCCCAAGCTTTAGGAAACTCTTGTTTCCTCTTTTGAGATATCCTTCATCCCTCTTGTGATATCCTTGTGTATGTTGATGGAGGAAGATTGTTGAGGTCGAGACAGGATGGATCCGGAGGACAGTTCCACTTGGAGCTGGAGGAAGACTCAGGTTGTAGTTTTCCACCTTTCTTGTAGCTTACATCAATAAAGAAATGTTTTTTTGTTCCTGATATTTATTGTGTTTATGCATTGATCCATGTTGTGATTTGTTTATAAATCTTGTATTAATGCGTAATTATTCATTTTCTTATATGATCTAACGTATATATCATGAATATTTATGTTACTATTGTTGTATATGCTTTTCTTGGATAATTTACAGGTTTCAAAGGCATTGGAGGAAGTAGAGGGTTTGAACCCTGCGGGATCTACCCAAACGTAGGACCTCTAGGTAAGGTCACTTCTTCCTAGTTCAGTAGTATAAGCATTTAGATTGTTTGTCTAAGCATTTCTTGCTGCTGTTTTCCCTCTACTTTGTTGGGGTTTTCAACCCAAGACCCTAGGTTGTTCCCACCCATAACATAATTGGCGACTCCACTGGGGATAACATTCTTGTTATTCCTAGTTTGGGTTGTTTTTTCTCAATCAGGGTTTGTTTTCTTGATTGCTTGCTTTTACAGTGTTATTTGACTTATTAGCTTCCCAGGCATCAAGTTTGATCTTTTGGATCAAGCCTTGATTTTTGTTTTTTCTTAATTGAGCCTTGTATATGCTTTTTTCTTGGGTTACAGTCGCATATACACGCAAGTTTCCTCAAATAGACTCACGTATATGCGAGTTTCTTGTGTTAGAAACGTGTGTGCACGCCTTTGTGTCTTTACACAGTCACGTATACAATTTTTTGAATTGTTTTTTCAAATATTTTTGCCTAGTTAGGTCTACTGCCTGGTGATTTCTATTGTTTTATGGTCATCCACTGTCTAAAGAACTCTGTTCTCTTGCAATTTTTCTTTTTCAAATCTCCTTCTCAATGAAAAGCCTAGTTGGCCTAGGATTTCTTTTTGAGCAAGTGTTTGGTTTGTATCTTGGGTTCAAGGCTTTTGTATGAAGTTCTTGGATGTTCTGGTTTTCCAGAACAAGAAATTGATTTCAATTTCATTTGTAACCCAGATTTCAAGTTGCCTTGCTTTGATTTTCCTTTTGATTAGCCTTATTGCTTTTCGTGCTTTTTGAGTGTCTCTTTGACAATTTTGAAAGTTTTTCTTTCTTGACATTTTGTTGGTTTTCCGAAGTCTTTTACTGTTGTTCAGATAAATTTGTGTGAGTTTGTAGTCCTTATTTCAAGTTTCATTTATTAATGAGTTTTATAACTTGACAAGTTTGAGGACTCCTTGTGCTTGTTTCTTGATCTTTGAAATTTAATAGTTCTTTTTGTGACCTCGAAAGCTTCTTTAGTTTCTTTAAAAGAAAAAGACAAAGAACAACCTCTTTAAAATTAAGCACTTTAATAAAAAGAACTAGAACTTTTTTTATTTTTGTCATTAACGAACACCAACAAGTTTAAGTTCTTTAGGGCCTTGGAATAGGTCAGTTGAGAGTTAACTCTCCAAGTCCGCTAAAATTATCAAACATAGTTGTTAAATAATGAGTGAAATCAAATGTTATTAGAAAGACCAGGAAATCTCTATGATTGGGAGTCAAGCACGAGAGAGAGTGAAGACAAGGAAGAGAGATACCCCTCTCCTACTTGTTGGATCTTTCCTCACGACTGTTCTACCTGGATTTTGATACAAACTGGTGCCCATAGTTGCCTTTCCTAGGGATCACATAGGTGGCTGCAGAGGGGAATCCTGTGGCACCTGAGGCAAATGTTGCATCACATTCATTAATACTTCTGGAGGGTACCCTTACAAATATTGGGTGCTTGCACTGACAAAAGCTTTTGTGTGGAGGTCAGCGTAATTGTTTATGTTACCTTCGCTGATAGATTTGGGCCGTTATTATCCCAAACTATCTTCAGAAGGTCCCTTACTTCACTTTCTTGTATTTTGGTGTCCGGTCCTCATCACCCGGAGTGGAAATACTTGGAAGTTGCTTGATTGGTTGCATATTTAGGGACTTTATAGTCAAGTTCTCTTTGCTCTTTGTATCTAGTTTGCTTTAGGTGGATTTGTCTTGTCACTTTTGGACTTTAGATTCTGAGTTACTGACCTACCACTCCATCGGTCTTGAAAGGATTTTGACCTTTCTTTTTGAAACTTTTGGAGTTGCCTCCTTAAGGGAAAAGGTTTTGATTGTGCATCTCTCTTCCTTAGAAAGTCATTTGTACATTCCCGTAAGGGAAGGATCTACGAATAAGTTTGGTATGGCCAATATTCCTATGGAGACCAACCAAGGTACCCTTCCAAAAGGGGATCCTTGTGCTTTTCCTTTCTTCGGAAACGTTGGCACGCCCTTGATGGCCACTTTGAATATGCCTGGATTGAATGTTGGACTACTAGTTTGTATGTGGTCCACTCTGAATATTCCAGATGTTCTTGAAGCTTCTCAAATGAATGCTTTATTTCAAGGGCATCAAATGGATGTTAATTGTTCATCTTCTTTCAAAGAGAAATTTGGGATTCCTCTTCCTCCTCCCTCTTGTAATAAGAGATCTAAAAAGAGGATAAAGAGGAAGACGGAGAATAAGAATAGTTCTATCCATTCATCATCAACCTCTACTAGTCATGTTGGAGATGATACTTCAGCCACTGCAAGTCAAGCCGAGGGCATAAATCTAGTCACTACAAGTCATACTATCACCAAACCCTATGAATCATGTTGGAGATGAGCCTTCATCTGCTACAAGTCATGCTGGGGGCATACATCTAGTCACTGCAAGTCATGCTAGCAAAGATTCACTAACCTCTTCGAGTGATGTTAGGGACTTTCCACCAACCATTGCTAGTCATGCTAGTAGAATGGATGTTGATCAGAAACCTAAGCGTAGAAGTTTTAAACCTAAGTTCCCTTGTAAGATATGCAAGGGAGACCATATTACTCATTTGTGCCTTGGTATTCTAGAGGTACAAAGGATATGGTCCAAGTCTAAAGGTTCTTCTACTCCTGAATCTGATATGGTTTCTCAACAGTCTCATCAACCATTGGTTGATAATGTGGTTGAGCCAGTGCAATCTTTGGCTGATTACACTCCTCTTTTGAGGGGTGAAGTGCCTAACAACAGAGTCTGTTGGATTTCTAGTATAGAGTCTTCTGGTATAGGGGGCATTCCGGTTTATTTGAATGTTCACCCTCCAAGTTCTAGGAGTGTTTCCTTTGATTGGGATAATCTTGTCGAACCTCATCTTCCCTCTGCTGCACCTTTCAAAATAAAGGTTAGAGTTAATTCCACAAACATCTATCGATGTATGGTGGATGAAGGATCCTCTGCAAGTATTATATCCTCCTTGACTTGGAAATATTTGGGTTCTCCAAAGTTGTTGACGACTGATAGTCAGTTGTTAGACTATAATAGAAGACCTGGTGAATCTATTGGTGTTCTTCCTCAATTGCCTATTAATTTGGGTGGGAAGACTGTTTATATCGATATGCTGATCGTTGATCGCCCTTTAGACTTTAATATGCTACTTGTGCGTGGTTATGTCTATGCTATGAATTCTATGGTGTCTTCACTCTTTCGAGTGATGTGTTTTCCCATAATAGAAATATTGTCACTATTGATCATCTTGCGTCTAATAATCACCACCCTAATTCAATTTTACTACAAAATACCCCTTGGTTTGTTCCAAGTGTTCAAGTAGAATCTACCTAGCCACGGGTGAACTATGTGGCATTGAATCCTCAATGTTCAATTTATTCTGAGAAGGATCCTTTGAACTATTATTTTCCTTCTTGGGACTTGGTCCCGACAGTTGACCGAGTGATTCCTCCTATGGGGACGTGGGACCCCTTAATTCCCTCTTTTGATCCTTGTAGTTCTCATGATTTCTTGAAATTTGGTTTGCCTTCACAGGAGGAAATTTTTGAGGCCATGAGTTTTAAATACCAAAGGAGTCCTTTACCCGAGCCTCGCAAGGGGTTTGTCCAGAAGAACTATTATGCGTAAGCCGCAAGGCTGCATGGTTCCCTGTACCATATTGTATATATAAGGTACTCATTTTCAAGTTTTGTATTCTGTAACACAAACTTTTATCTGAAGTTTATTTATGGGATGTATTAACTTCTTGTCTAGTGTTCCTATTTATGTCTACAAAACTTGGAAGAATTCTCCTTCGGACATTTTTTTGGTTGATCCATTCTGATAGGTATTGGTTCTCGAAACTAGCATATAAGTTAGGTTCTTCACTTGAATTGTGCATTTATCAGTTTCCTTTTCCATTTTGGCCTTAGGATCGACCCCATCAAGATATGATGCAGAACCTTCTTGTTGCTTAGAAGTGTGATAACTTGTGTGGTAGAGCCTAATTATGGGCGCCTCAGATAATACTGTGTTATCAACTGGCACCCATGCTGAACTTTTGTTCTTAGGCTCGGGAGTCCTCTTTAGTCCCACCATGAATTGTGCATTGGAGACTCATTCTCTTTCATCTTCTCAATTTTCTGGCTTTATACCCTAGAGGCTCCTTTGTGTTGAGTTGTATTGCTGCATTGCATGTTGACTATTTGCACCTTTTGGCCTTGAGCCGCCTTCACTTGGAATCGTGTTTAAGCCACCTTTTGACCGTTTCTTCTGCGAAATCAACCTTGCAATCACTTAGCCTCTGCAACTTGACACCCATTTTTACCTGTGGAAAGAAATTTCCTTTGAGTGTCATTGACTAGTTTTTCCACCTTGCATTGAGAATAGGAATGTTCCCCTTCCAGGAACTAGAGCATCTTCTTTCCGAAACTCATTCTTTCCACTATACTATAGCATCCTTTTATTTTTTTTCAGGCTTCATAAATATGAAAAAGACAAAAAAATTATATATCCCAAAAAAGAGCGGGAACAAGACATTATTTCTATATTTGATGGCAGCTAGAGTCAGTTGTGTCGCCCTTGAACAAAGCACTCAAAAATTAAGCCTTTCCTCCACTGGGATGGGTTTTAGTTTGACTTAGGAGAGCCTTAACCTTGTTATTGAGCCAGTAATCCTCTGGTTGGTTATCTCTTCCAATCATATGGAGAGTTTGTTTATGCCTCCTGCATGACAAACTTATACAAAGTTAGCATATGCTGCTAGTAGTCATAGTCGAGTTGTGCTTTTATTCAAGGGAAGTGAACCTGAGTCGGCCTCTCTGTGGTGTCTCTTGACCTATTTTTTAGTTGGCCATCCCTAGTTGTCAAAGTCATGTTCATTATCACATCATCTATTTTCTCCTTTGCTCGTGGTGGATTGAGAAGGTCTCCACTGACTTCTTGCTGGGGAGTCTTGCTCTTATTGACTCTGAAAAATTGCTCTGAGAGCATATCTAGAGCCATAGCCAGGACCTATTTTCATTATTGATAGGTCACCTTGTGCTCAACATCGATCAATATCATGGGTCTTTGACTGAGTGGTTTCCCTTGTGTTCGACATCATCTTTCCATTTGACCCTATTGGTGGATTCCTCGGCTCTGTGACAACTTTCATTATTGGTTGGTTCAGAGGGTTTCTATCATGCGCTAGCTACATCATGTGGATGCCTGGAAATGTGCTTCGGTTGGGTTACTACATCTTTATTCGTCTGATTCCTTCCACATTATTGGCCTATGGGTTACACTCGCGCTAGATTGATGAAAGATGCCATAATGCCTTCCTTCTAGCGGATCTTTTCCCATTGACTTCAGCTCATTGCTCTAAGAAAGAGATCTAGAGTCCATTTGGCAGTAACTTAGGGTTTGCAGTCATCAGTGGTAGATTCCTTCACTATCGACAGTGGGAAAACATCATTGTCTCATGATTGATAAATTATTCAAAGTGTTCGACTACAACTCATCTATTCACACTTGTTAGATTGTACTGGGTACCTTGGTTCTCATCATCATTATTGGTGAGTAGCCTCGTGTTTGTTAATGGTATACATCGATGACTGATAATCAAAAAATTTCTCACATGGTCGACTTCAGATCATTTATTCCCATTGTGTAGAAATGTACCACGGCGGTCAATGAAGACCTCGGGTTTGCATCAACATTTCTTGGTTCACTTGTACGTTGCTCCTGTTGCTGCTAGTTGACACAATCCACCTTATATGTTGCAGTTTTGTACAACAACATCCTATATGTTGGCACCCGAGTTGTAGTGTAGTACCATTTATTCCACCATTTGACTTGGTACTTTTTGGATAAGCTTTATGAATTTAGTGATCATATTCATACTTCAGCTGATCAATTCTTTATATGTGATATTTAGACATGTACTTACTTGGATATGATCAGATGATCCATTATGTATTTTCAGTTCCTTTATACTTGTAGGAATATTGGATCCACTTTTTTAATTGACATGCGGACATGATTTACTATCTCTGAGCATGGGTATGCCCGCCTCAGACAACAGTTTCTTTTTGATCTCTTTCACTGGCTTGGCAGGCTGAATTTTGGTGAACTCCTCCTCTGTCTCAGCAAGATTCCTTCTATAAACTCAATACATTTCGGCCATCATGTACCCCTTCTGACATCATATATTAGGGGGCATCTGTTATAGCACCATTTACCACTCTTGGTATATTTGATGCTCTGCTTATAGCCAAGGGCAACCCTTCCTTTCCAGACTTGGTCTAAAATCTAAAAAAACAGTGTTTTATTTCCTATACGCTACTTTTCCATGTGTTAAAAGTGTGTACACGTGGGCAAGCATATACCCAACCCATGTATATGTGTTAAAATACTTAAAAATAATAAATCTCCTTAATTTTAGGCTGGAGTCTATGAGTTTCACCTGTTACTCACCTACTATAGCCCTTGGGCGAACTATTTCCCAACTGAAAAACTAATTTGGAGAAGTATAAATAAGCCTCCATGGGAAGACCTAAAGGGGAGAAGAGATGAGATATTGATATTATAGTTGATTGATCCCTGATCGAGTCTGAAGAAATCCTTGTGCCTCCTGCACTCCCCAATATTTAGGAAACTCTTGTTTCCTCTTTTGAGATATCCTTCATCCCTCTTGTGATATCCTTGTGTATGTTGATGGAGGAAGATTTTTGAGGTTAGGACATGACATATCCAAAGGACGGTTCCACTTGGAGCTGGAGGAAGACTCAGGTTGTAGTTTTCCACCTTTCTTGTAGCTTACATCAATAAAGAAATGCTGTTCTGTTCCTGATATTTATTATGTTTATGCATTGATCCATGTTGTGATTTGTTTATAAATCTTGTATTAATGTGTAATTTTTCATTTTATTATATGATCTAACATATATATCATGAATATGATTTATGTTACTGCTGTTGTATATGCTTTGCTTGGATAATTTACAGGTTTCAAAGGCATTGGAGGAAGCAGAGGGTTTGAACCCTGCGGGATCTACCCAAACATAGGACCTCTGGGTAAGGTCACTTCTTCCCAGTTCAGTAGTATAAGAATTTAGATTGTTTGTCTAAGCATTTCTTGCTACTGTTTTCCCTCCGCTCTGTTGGGGTTTTCAACCCAAGACCCTAAGGTGTTCCCACCCGCAACAAAATCCCATACCTAAATCAATAGTTAAGCTGGAAGATCTGTATGATCTTAAGGACATATTCGAGAAACCAACTAACTCAAAGCTTCAAAGTTCAACATTGAGGTTTGAGTTAGTTAATCATGGAACTGACCTTAAACCTCAAAATATTAATCTAGGTCTTGGTCTTACACCTGATGAAAGATTAGCCTTCATTCATTTTTTGAGAAGATATAAAAATGTTTTTTCTTGGAATTATGATGATCTTAAGACATATGATACTTCCATCATTCAACATACCATTCCTATGATATCCGATGAAAATCTTGTACAACAGAAGTTGAGAAAGATTCATCCAAATTTAGAAAATCAAATCAAATATGAATTAAATAAACTTCTCAAAGCCAAAATAATTTTTCATGTTAGATGTTCAAGGTGAGTTTCCAACCTATTTCCTGTTAGGAAAAAGAATGGTGATATTCAAATTTGTATAGACTTTCGCAATCTCAACAAAGCTTGTCAGAAGGAAAACTTTCCATTGCCTCCTATGGAACAGATACTGCAGTCAGTTGCAGGCTCAGAGTTAATGTCTTTTCTGGATGGATTTTCAGGTTACAATCAAATTCTCGTACATCCATATGATCGACTAAAGACCACATTTAGAACCAAATGGGGAACATACGCTTATCAAAAGATGCCATTTGGATTAATCAATGTTGGTGCAACATTTCAGAGAGCCATGGATATAGCTTTCAAAGGTTTGGTGAATAAAACAATGGTCATTTATTTAGATGATATAACTGTATATTCAAAGAAGCACAGTAATCATTTAAAGGACTTAAGACAAATCTTTGAATGTTGTAAAAGATATGGAATTTCTCTAAATCCAAAGAAATCTTTCTTTGCTTTAAGTGAAGGTAAACTTCTTGGATTTATTGTATCTAAATATGGCATTCACATAGATCCTGATAGGATAAGAGAAATTTCCGAAATCTCTTTACCTCACAACAAAAAATCCATGCAATCTTTCCTAGGTTAGATAATTTTTTTAAAAGATTTGTCCTTGAATTTTTACAAATTGTTTTACCCCTCCAATCTATGATCAAGAAAAATCCTGTTTTTAAATGGGGACATACTGAGCATGAAGCTTTCAATCTTATCAAACAACCAATTATAAATTCTCCCTCTTTAGCAACTCCAAATTTTTCTAATCATTTTATTTAATATACTTTTACTTCCAAAACATCATATGCAGCTATTTTGACTCAAGTCAATGATGACAAAGTTGAAGCACCAATTTCTTTCTTTAGCTCCAATTTGCAAGGTGTTAAATTGAATTTCTCAGATGTTGAAAAGCAAGTGTTTGATGTTTTCAAATCAATAAAACATTTCAGACCTTTTCTTCTTAAAACTCACACTAAATTAATAGTTCCATTCTCATCAGTGAGAAATTTACTGATGCAAAGAGAATTAGGCGTAAAAAGAGAAAATTGTGTAACAACATTGCACAAATACGACATTGAAATTAGACCAGCTAAAATTGTTAGAGGTCAATGTTTTAACAGAATGTTAACTAGAGCATCCAACCTACCAGCACTAGAATATTCAGGTGATGATATACAAATACGTGAGGTAAACCTAACGATACTGAATCTAAATATGCTAATATAATCTTTTATTTGAAAAATGGATATGCCCCTATGTAGCTCAATTACAAAAGAAAAAGGGACTTGAGATTAAAATCTAAGCAATATGAAATCATCAATGACGTTTTGTTCAGGAAGAATTATGATTCTGTTTTACTTAGGTGCCTTGAAAAATCTGTGGTAGAAAAGGTTCTGCAAGAACTCCATGATGGACTAGCTGGTGGAAATTTTAGAGGAGACACAACAACACATGAAATCCTGCATGATGGCTATTATTGGCCAACCTTATTCAAAGATTCACATGAATAAGTAAGGAAGTGCAAAATTTTTCAAACAACTTCTGGAAGACAAAGGAAACCCGCATTGTCAACATTGAACAACCATTTGAGAAATGGGGACTAGACATAATAGGTGAGATCGTTCCTCACTCTTCAAAGCAACATAGATATATCCTTACAACAATTAATTACTTCACTAAGTGGGTGGAAGCAATTCCACTCAAGGTAGCCAATTCTAAAAACATTATTGAATTTATTGATCAATTTATTATTACCAGATTTGGTCTACCAACTGCCCTCATGTTTGACAATGCATCCTATTTCATAGGCAATGCTATGACAAAATTTTCTCTCAAAAGAGGTTTTAAGCTTAAATATTTTGCTAACTATCATTCTCAAGGAAATGGTTTAGCTAAATCAAAAAATAAAAACCTCATAAGGATCATCAAACGAACTATTGATCAAAGTCAAAGAAACTGACATAAATCTTTAACATTTTCTCTATGTGGAGATCGAATAGCACAGAAGGCCTCAATAGGCAATTCTCCTTTTAATCTGGTCTATGGGAAAGAAGCTATCCTTCCTACAAATGTAGCTATTCCCTCTCTAGCCCTAGTTCAATTTATTGAAGAAACTCCTTATTTTTCTATGCAATTAAGGCAATAAAAATCCTCAAATTCGAAGAAGAAAGAGAGAAAGCCAAAATCATACATGCACATCATCAACAGTTGGTTAAATCTTCCTTAGATGAAAATTCTATAAATCCTAAATCTTTTCAACTTGGATACCTTATCTTATAGTGGGATAAAGCACACAAGGAAAAAGGTAAGCATACCAAATTCCAAAGAATGTGGCTTGGCCTATTTCAGATTGCAGAACAAATCGACTCATCAACGTTTCTATTGCAAGATTTATCAGGCAAGAGAGATTCGTTGCCTGTGAATGGGCAGATTTTGAAGAAATATTTTTCATAGAAGATAACCTCTTATATCCCTTGTACACTATCGCCTTTACTTTTCCTAGGAAAATAAAAGTTAAATAATATTTACTTTTGGCCTTACAATAAAAAATCTCTTCAAATATTTTTGATTTTTCGCTTGTATAAGTAGAGATTGTTAAGGAAATAATTATAACATTAAAAAATAAGCTAAGTTCTATCTCTCTGAAATCTGCTTGTTTCCACCAAAATTATTTATTCTTTGTGAAACCCCAACTTTATAAAGAGACCTTGTTCTATTATCAGTCAAGAAAATTATCTTTAACAAAGTAAAGACTCTTTGCAAATAAGCACCTTTAACTCTATAATTGTCATCCAGAAACTCTTAAGGAGTCAATGGTTCTCCCCATCTAGTAAAATTTTCTCTTTTTAGAGTGTAATTCTAAAATATACTAAAACTTAAAATATAAGAGGTCTCATTAAGAGCTGGCTTACCATGTTCATAGGGAAATAATAGACCGACATTACCAATACTACATATCAAAACAGGGTAATGGCCTGAGATTATTTTAATCAAAAGATAAGGGTTTCATCACGAGCGAACTTGTTCAATTGAATTATAACCAGAAAATGGCATTGTCACTATTTAGCCACCAAACCAAGACAATGACTTTTAATAGAAAGAACAAATTTTTTTAGAAGAAAAATAAACTGTTTTAAAAAAAAGAAAGGGAAGAGAATAAGTATATGAATCTGAATTTATCTCTAAAAATTGCACTCTTATCTGGATGGGATACTAAATCATTGATGGTTAAAAGGTAACCCTATCGAGGCTATCGACGTCTGCTGGCAACAGAGGCTCTACCTGTGACAAATGTATACATCTAAAATTTAATCTCCAAGAGCCCCCTACTTTATCTTTAAACCAAGTAAGGACTGATATAGACAAAGTAATTTTCATTTTGAAGAGGATGTCAAGTGAATGATAAATTAGGTGAGTTTGTTTCTTATTCAGAGAAATGTTACTTATCTTAAATTTCATGTAATTACTATTTTATGAACTATCTTTATTTTGGAAGTTTTAGAAGTTTCAAAATAATCAGAGATAACTGGTTCTCCTAGTGAATCACCAATTGTTGTACTGTTCAACACCCCCACATTTATTGCTTTAATAATTAATATTATATTAATAAGTGGGGACCCTTTCAAAAATTCTCCAAAAAACTTAGCGGATAAAAGCTTTCCATTTGTAAAAGCTTTTCAAATAAAACTTTGGATAAACTAAGATATTAAACCAAGTCATTTTATGATAACACATTCCCGCTTTATCGCAAATCACAGGATATGATAATAACAAGGGTTAGTCACAAGGCAGAATCCACGAGATGTGATAAGCGAAATCCCCGAAAAAGACCCAGAGATAACACTTAGCTTCTATAATACTTAAGGCTTAAACTATTCTTCAAAAGTCTTTATCGCAATCGCATCGCGGTTCTTAAAAGAGCACAAACATACAAACTACAAGAAAATGCGAAATGTGATGTAATCCAGACCCGACAGAATATTAAAACTATTATAAAACTACATTCGAGTCCAACATATCATAATACTTCTCATTTCATATCGCAAAATATTAAAGCAACTTTGAATCGTTCTATTCATATTTGCGATCTACCCGAGATTTCTGATTTGTGATTTGCGAGATTTGTGATTTGCAATATTCGATTCATCACAATTGCAAAATATGGTATTACACGAATGTTCAAACCAAACGGAAATATCAATTTGAAACATGTGATGCGGAATTTTGACAAGACATAAAGACAATCTTGTATAAGCCTTAATGTGTAGTTAATGAGATTCAAAGGGAATTTATTCATTTAACCAACTCGAGATGATTGATATATTTCTTATTCATGTTTAAAATAAAAGCTCCATACTTACATTATTTCATAATTTACTGTGCTTATCTTATTTTCGCCTGCATTTACCACTCCGCGTTTTCATCCTTTTCTCTCCATTTGCCTGAATTTTAGGAATTTTTCGAAGAACACTACACTTGCAGAAATGGTCAAGAAAGGAAAAAAGAACACAGAGGATACTGGGCCTGAGCAGTCATAAACGCTACCACTATTCTCTGATACCACTTGTAACAAATATGGTGGGACTACAACTTAGGAGGTGATGTACAATAAAGTAGAGGGAGAAAACCTAAGGCCCCTGGAAGTTGAGGCAACAATAGATCCCATGACTTCATCCGATGCTTCGTACTTTGAAGAAACATGCTCTTTTCTACACAGGATTGCTGCAAGACCGAAAATATTACCATATACATATATGGTAAGATGGATTATTAATGAAGTAGATGTTTCAGACAAAATGTTCAGAAACTCTAGGCAAGACGTTATGGGATCATTTAAGTCATACAATTTGAGCCAAATGTACTATCTGCCGCAGCCACAAAAGATCTATGACAAAGATTTTATCGAGCATTTTGCCAGAGAATGAAGATCTAATGGATGTTATGCAGAATTGGAGGTCTGGCTCCAACAAGTTTAGATGGGAGAAAACTACTATGTACCCCATCGCACCTCTATCAGCCCCATACAATTTTGTAGCTGCAATGTTGTGTAGGTTGTTTGGAAAAGCTGATACCACTAAATTTTCCATTGAATGGGTTCCCTTGATTGATGCAATTATAAATGCTACCATTTTGAACTGGAGTATTATTTTGTCAAATAGTTTATCCATGGCCATTAGAGAATACATGCATAATATAACTGTCTCCACTTGGGTAATCCCTCCCTTTTTCATGAGTGCTTATATCATGGACGCCATATATTTTTTCTCACATTTTCCAAGCATGGGATGGAAATGGACTTCAAAGGATCCTACCCCCATCCATGCTTATCATAAAATACTGTGGGAATCACAGTTCGGCTCTCATTTTTATAAGATTTGTCATGGCATCATGTTGCCTATTTATCAGACCATTTTTAATAAGAAATCCCCTAGGCTTTCAGAGGAAGCAAAGATAGACATCTTGTTGGTGGAAAGATGGTTTGGTGAGGAATGTTTCACTTATATTAGATTTTTCGAGAGTATTACTTCTCCCCATGTTCTCCCATACTATGTTTTGGATAAACTACTAGCTCAAGAAATTGCTTATCAGACAATGGGTGATGGAATAACCAAAACCCTTAAGGAGCAGAAGAAGGCCATCTGGCCAACCTTCCCATTACAATGTGGCGCTTTCGTGTTGCATGATCATGACCATGCATCTAAATAAATATAGAACATCATAGCTCTAAACCTAGCTACCATGCCAGGTAGACAATATGACCCAACCAGATTGCTAAGAATTTCACTGCCATGGTCAAAATCAGGCAATTCAGTCATGAAGAAGATCCGTCTGATGATCTCTTTGAGAAAGCTAAGAAATTTTCACAAGTTTTTCATTTAGCGTCACTAAAGCTAGACCCAGAGGACCTCAGAGAATTCCACATATACAGAAATAAAAGGCTTGAGAAGGTCCCTTTGGACCTGCTACAAATTGAAGAAGTAAGAGAACATACTCCCAATGTAAGCTTGGAGGAGAGTTCCAAACACAATCCTGATGAAGAATCACAGGAAAGGTCATATCAAGGTTTAGAAGACTTTGAACAAGAATTTGAGAATAAATAAGGAAGCCCCAAGGAAAACCCGAACGAAATACAAAAGAAAATCTTGAAGAAATGACTGAGAAGGTCTCAACTGAACAAGACATGGAGACTAGTCCCCCACAAGTTGAAACAGAAAAGACCCTAGTCATCAATCTAGAACAGGAGTGGGAGAAATTTAATAAAAAGCTCCAAATAGAGGCTGTTCTTGAAGGAATGTCTAGATTCTAGACTCCACAACACACTCAACAGGTTGTAAATCCATAAGCGACAATACAAGAAATTGTAACTACTCAAGACATTGAAGTCATCCCGACACACCCAACTTCTGAAATTATTTTGAAGGTTGAAGAAATACCTCCATTGGACATATTCTACAGTCCTACACATAAGGCTGTAGTAAAAAGGAAAAGAAGGAAAATAAAATTGGATGTATTGGTAACAACAATTCTTGAAAGTGAGCCAATGGAGATAGTGTGGAGAGACACCCCCATTGATCCATCAGACAACATTACAAATTTATTGCAATTTGCAGGAGCTTATGCAACTACAACAATAGATAAGGTAGAAGAGGTTTGATTGTTACTGAAGGAAAAAAGGAAAGAGTTCAAATGATTCAACAACAACTTGAGAAAGAAAGACAAAGCACCAATAAGCAGGCGGAAATACAACTGGCATAGCTTCAACAAAATTTTGAGCAAATGACAGTACAACATTAGACATATATGGCATTAAAGAACACACAAATTCACCAAATGCAAGCTATATTGGACAAATTCAAAGACAATATTCAAATAGATGAATTTATCAAAGATGCACTCGAATTGAATTCTCATTTGGTACATCAGCAAGAAATATTCCATCAAAGAATTTCATTGATCAAACCTTATTGTGAATCAAGTGACAAATTAAACAATCAAGTGATTGATCAAAGATTAGAATATGAAGAGCTAAACAAAAGAATAACAGAATTCATTTCTTGGCAAGAATCTGAAGAAGGTAGGAAGGCTGATCTACCAAATATCAAGGAGTCCCACAAAGACATCTTATTTATAGATTGGGACGTGCAGTTAAAACAGACAGAGAGAGCAGCAACAAGAGCAACCAGTACAACAAACAACATCATTGAGGTTGTCAATGAAAACCTCCACACTGCCAATATTATCAGAGAATGTAGTCCAGAAGCTCTCCCAGACGTTAAACAGTTGGAAGAACGGTGGAAAGAAACTGCCCAAACAAATGCAGAAGCAATCAAGCAACTGTCTAAGCTCGATTGGGAAACATATTTCTGGTTTTGGTGAAACCACACAGTCATTGGATGACTCTACTCTATTTAACTAATTTTGATCAAAATATGGTGCCACCTCTCACCGATGCCGCGTTCAGGGGGAAATTGAGATCCAGAATTGGCCAACCTCCCCAAGTTAAGTCAATGATGGACATTTGCGAGCTCAAGGAATGAATGGCTAAATAGGACCATTCAATTTGGAGAAGACTTCCATCATTTATTTTTATTTTCACTTATTTTGAGGAAGGTTGTTTGAAACCTCCTCAACTTTTTTATGTAATAATCTATTTTTGAAACATATGTATAGTATTTAAACCCTTCTCATGCATTTAGAGAAGGGTCCAAGATTTTATCAAAAGCACTTTGCAAGACATTGCACTTCTGTATTTTTGTGAAGGTTTTAATGAAATTATTGGAACATGGTCTATTTTTTTTGAATATCGAAGCATACTCTACTGAAATTTCACTTCTGTACTCTTAGAGTGTATTTGATTGGATGAAAGTGGATCAATATTGTTGAGCCCATGAGCAGGACCTTTCATATATGGTACTTTTATCTTATGATTGTGTTTTTTCTAACTATTTATCCATAACAATTATCATTCATGATTTCATTTCTTTTAGCAGTTGAATAATCTTCATTACTAGTTGCTTTGAGACATCTCTATAGATCGTATATATTGGTTTATTCCTGGGTATATTTGTAGTAAGATAATGTTAGAATAAAATAGATGCATGTGTTTATCATTTAGATTAGATAATTCTTAGTTGAATCATTCTTCGTTATATCTCATATCACCCCAAAAATATTATCAAATCAATCCTCCCTGGGAAACTGGTCCCATTATCGCTAGTCGGAGTCACTACACCAAATGGAAAAGGAGCTGCTTTTAAGGTCTGGACCGGGTGGTTATCCCCCATGTTGTTGCAGGGAATTTCGAGGCTTCAACAAGACTGTGCAATACATAGTTCTACCTGGGCAGAATGAGGTGGAGACGGCGCATTGTGCAGTCTCAGTGGCCAAGGGACGGGATTGAGCACTAGGATTTTGTAATGTGCCATTTGGCTAGCTAGGTACTGCGTATTGTGTAGTCTTAGAGGCCAAGCAGAGCTTAAGCCTTGGACTTATGCAATGCCCAACTGGACAAGGTAAACACTGACCAAGGAATGAGTTGATCTACCCAGTAAGAGTGTGGGAAACAAGAAGATCTGAGTGATGGTGCAAGTTGAAGTGTAGATCTAACTAGGTATGGATATATCATTGGAAAACAAGTGCGAAATATCAACATGTGAAAGAAAAAACAAACATGCATGGAGAGTCACCGAAACAATGACCAATGATGGGAAAAAACAAGAAAACTAATGCAACACTTGTGAAAGGCGAACGACAGACCGAAGCAACATTTGTACAAGCTAACATAGATTAAAATGACAACAACCTTGAAAAGAAACAAGCAAAACAACACTCACAGAAGCAAAATGACAAAAAGTGACAAAAGATGACAAAAGCAAAAATCATCCAGAAAAGCGCCATAAACTCCACCGAAGGGTCCTTGATGTCATTGGGAATATTAGAGTTGCAAGATCGAATGTACAAATGAGCTCTAGGGCGTTCATTATATAGATCTAGACCGATTCAGATTTATGATGCACATGGCTAAAATCAAGGAAAAAGAGACACTTTCCAGAAAGTTCCAAAAATAGTAAGGAACTAATTAGTGAATCCCTATTTTCTATGGGGGAAACTGATTAGTGAATCCCGATTTTTTTTTTTAATTTTTTTAATTTAATTTAATTAATTAATTTTTAATTTAATTTAATTTAATTTAATTTATTATTATTATTAATTTAATTAATATATATATATATATATATATATATACATATACATATACATATACATATACATATACATATACATATACATATACATATACATATACATATACATATATAGGTATATATATATTTTTTTTTCGAGAAACTTGCATGCACACTACCAAGAAAGATTGCATAATTCCTGAGGGCTGGGCAACTTCGTGACTCAGTGCATTGAATAATTTTTGAGGTCAAGGGATGCTTTGCACAGTTTCCATCTTCAAGGATGGTTGCCATCCAAAATTGCATGGTTTTCATGCTCAAGGCTGGCCTAACTTCCAAGATTATGCAGTGTCTAGAGGCAAGCCCAACAATGCTGCAAGGTCAAGTCAGAAGTTAGCTTGTGTTTGAAAGATATCAAACCGAGGTCATTAAATCACAAGCAAAGCATGAAAGATAAGTCTTTTATCATAGCATGAATACTTAATGCTAGTAAAATATAATCTCCCATGGATAGAAGGAAGGCTCCAAAATCAAAGCACTAGCAAAATTTTGGAGGGTGGTTATAGCAGCTATAACAGAGTGATAATGGAAGTGAGTACGTGTCAAATGAATTTAAAAATTTCTGTGCAAAAGTAGGCATTCGATGAGAGTTTACAACACCCCACAACCAACAACAGAATGGTGTGGCTGAGAGAAAGAACCGTAGCATTACGGGAGAAGTGAGGGCGATGTTACATGATCAAGGCCTACCTATGCATTTGTGGGCCAAAGCATGCAACACAATAGTCTATTTGCAAAATTAGAGTCCTCATTGGATTCTAGGCATGATTGCATCAGTGGAGTCTTTCTCGGGGATAAATCCAGATGTGTCACACTTCAACATTTTTAGAGCCTCTGTTTATTTCCATGTCTCCAAACAATCAAGGAAGAATCTAGAGCTAAAAACAGAATTGGGGATATTTGTGGGTTACACAAAAGCTCTCCATAAATACAGGGTGTAATTTCCATCCCTCAGAATGAAATTTGTGTGAAGGGATGTAAAATTTGATGAAGATAAAGTATTGCAATGCTCTCTTGATAGGGAACTTTAGATCCCACCAAAAGAGGAACTTTTAGTTCCAAATGAGGAACCTAAAGAAGTTGTGGAGAAACCACAAGTTGAGGAGCAAAGAGTGGAAACAACCACTTAAGTAGAACCATCTAGAGCAGGTAGAAAAAGGACTAGGAAATCTGAGAGACTTGTGTAAGATGTGAGGGAGAATGTGGGTGCTCCTTCAAATCAACGCAGGTAGAGAAGGTCACCAAATCGGTACACCAGATACGTGGCTCTAATGGCTGAGCTTGTAGAGACTGAGCCATCCTCTTTTGAGGAAGCAATAGAGAAACCTATATGGGTTAATGTAATGGTGGAAGAATACAAATCCATTGTAATGAACAATGTTTTGGAAGTGGTCCCAAGACTAGCAGAGAAATCAGTTTTGGGCTCAAGATGGATCTTTAAGGTAAAGTATGCAACAAACAGAACCATAGAAAATTACAAGGCTAGATTTGTTGTGAAGGGGTACTCTCAAGTTGAGGGGATTGAATATAAAGATACCTTTGCTCCTATAGAAAAGTACTCATCCATTAGATCAATTCTTGCTCTGGCTATACAGATGGGGTAGAAGATCCACCAGATGTATGTAAAAACAACATTCCTCAATGAAGTTATTGAGGAGGAGGTGTATATCAAACAACCAAAAGGCTTTGAGACTTTTGTTAAGGAGTCTTATGTGTGCAGACTCAAGCAAGCATTGTATAATATCAAGCAAGCAACCCATGCTTGGTACACCAGGATTGATAACTATCTCACCAGTTTGGGCTTCACCAAAAGTGAAGCAGATGAAAACCTCTATCATATCTTGGTAGAAGGTAAATTGTTGATTATTGTCTTATATGTTGATGATTTGATTTTAATTGGTGATGAGAAACTTATCAAATCTTGCAAGGAGGACCTTGCAAGAGAGTTTGAAATGAAGGACATGGGTCTCATGCACTACTTCCTTGGATTGGAAGCATGATAAGGTGATGGGGAACTATTTGTCTCTTAGGGCAAGTATGCCAACAAGATACTTCAAAGGTTATGTATGGACACTTGCAAACCCATGGAGACACCTCTAGTAATCAACTGGAGGAAAGAGGAAGCCACTTTAGGTGGGAAGTGGATGCTACTACTTACGGTAGTTGGGGGTTTCACTAATGTATATTGTGAACACATGACTAGATATGTCCTATGTAGTAAACTAGCTGAGCCAAGCTATGGTTAGGCCAACCAAACTATTTTGAAGGGAAGCTAAGCATGTTCTACAATACCTCAGAGGCACTACCCAATTTGGACTATGGTACAGATGGATAGAGGGAGTGAATCTCTGTGGATTCACATATGTATATTAGGCGGGGAGTCCATTAGACCGGAAGAGCACACCAGGTGGTCTTTTCAGTGTTGGGTCCACAACAGTTTCTTGGTACAACATGAAGCAAAGATCTGCAACACTCAGCTCATCAGAAGCAGAATACATGCTTGCCAGTCAAGCAACATGTGAGGTGATCAGGATGAGAAAGATACTGATTGGATTGTTTGGTTAGATGATGGATCCAACTGTGATCTACCATGATAATAAAAGTTGCAGGAAGCTCTCTAAGAATCATGTTTTTCATGATCGATCCAAGCATATAGATATCTGATATCACCATTTACGAGACTATGTGCAGAGGTGGATAATGTTGTTGTAGTACATTTCGACAAAGGAACATGCTGATATTTTGACTAAGGTCTTGTCAAGAGGGAAGTTCGAGTTCATAGGTGCAGTATATGGGTGGTTGATAATCCCTTTCCTGGTGAAAGGGACGGTTGAAAAATGCAGCAAGAAATTCTTAATTTTTTTTGCATTGATTAAATTAAGAAAATTTGAATTTCCACATCAGCAGACAACTTGGACGATGTTAAATTGTTTGACATGGCTTGTGTCACACTATTTACTCAGTAAATTCGATTTGGATTAGGTAGATTTTAGTTTCGCATGTGTGATGGATAATTTGTAGCAATCAAGGTTAGCTATCTCAAGTTGTTTTCAGTTAAACTTGTTCCAATTTTTGGAGGAACTAGTGGAAGGCCAGGTAAGCAGTGGGACTTCAGTCAAACTCAATGATCATATAGTTAACTGATTAATAATCCCAAAATTATCTCATTCATGCAAAGAATTTGAGTTACCTAGTTGAGGTGGAGATTCCAAGGTAGTGTAACATCAGTTGTAGACTAGTCTTGAGTGTACAAGTGCTGCATGCATTCAGATGATCAACTTAAGGAATTGCGCAATTAAATTAGAGGAATTTCCTAAATAATAGGGGATAATTGCTCAAGGAACAATGCAAGGAAATAGGAGCTCAAGTAGAGGAAAAATTAGACTAAGTCTGTGTCAAAGGCCTTCAGTGAGAAGATAGATAGGTTGTGCACTTGCAGGGTGAGCTTAGTTGAGCAAAGGAATTGTAATACATATCTATTCATGTGTGTTATTTCTTCTTGCATGTCTGAGATTTTTGTTCTAAATTGTGAATTAATGTCCAAAAAGTAGTAGAGTAGGTTTGCGTCTTGTGATTTTGATTAAAAAGTCGTGAGCAATTGCAAACCTATAGCCTAATATATATAGAGTTACAATAAAAGTATCAAAGGCACTTGAAGAGAGTTGTTTGAGCAATGGTGCTCAAAATGTCTCAACAAGTATTTCCTCTTTTCTTTCTCTTTTGCAAGATATTTCTCTCTCAAAGAAGCATACAAAATATCTAGAATGGTAAAATTCTTCTCACAATGGTATGCTAGATTGCTTGGGAGAAATTTTGGCATCATAAAAATACAAAACTATTTTTTTTGGTTCTCCATGAACTTGTATTTATAGAATTTTTGGACACTCCTTCCCTCCTTTGGCTCATCAATGTGGTTGTTTGCCTCATAAATGAGATAAGAGCTACCATCTTCTTGCCATTAAGGCTTCTTAGGGCTCAAGTCTCAAATGGTCAACCCATCATGTCAAGAGGCGGAGTGTTTCTTAAGCAAGTTACGTCCTGAGGTGCCGACTGGGGTTTTCACGACTTGTGTGACTATCGAAGAAAAAACCATGTGGTAGTTAATTTATAGCTTTTGTGCACACGAGGTTGATTTTTTAAGTCAACTTTAGGAAAGATTTTGGTTTTTGGGTCTTCATGATGTTTCCAACTGAAAATGTAACCTCTGTGTGTGCTAATCACTGACTTTGAGTGTCTTTTGCTATGTACAAATGAGAGTACGATTTTTTCATGATAAAAAACATCCTCCTAAAACAATAATAATAGGATCATGCCTTATAATCTAAGGCCTTAGGGACACCCCCCCCAAGGCTCCAAACCTCTCTTGTGGGTCTTGGTGTGGACACCCTATTGGACTAAAAAATGACCTTAGTTAGATGAAAATCTACCCTTAGTTCAGTGCAAGAAAGAGTCATTAAAGAAATTAATGAAGGAAGACAAGTCTCAACACTTGGGGCCCTTAGAGATCGATAAGCATATAAGGGTGTCCAAATGAAAAATCCACTTAGTCAACGGTAAGGGAGGGCCAAGATAAATTAGTGTCCCTAGAATATTTTATGGAAATACTCATATGGCCGTCTTCAGAAAACAATGGGTTTGGGGGAATCTAATTTTTCAAGTTTAAAGAGTTTTTTGAAGGATTGGAACTTTCTAGATGTAGACGCTTTAGGTTTATTTGGTAGACTGGTCTTGACGTGGAACACTACTTTGAGTTTAATTAACTCATATTCTATTCTTTCAAGTATTTGCACATAATATTTTGTGAAAGGGATGGGCTACAATATTTTGATTCTAAACTTTTATGGCCCCTACAATGATAAAAAAGCCTTTTTAGGAAAAGTTCTTAAACTCATGGGTGGACATATAATTTATACTATGTTTTGATCAGAGGTTGGTGGGGGAGTTTACTTAGGTGAATGCCCTTGTAGGCTATTTTTGAAATATGCTAGAGAACAACACATAATGGAAATATAACATTTAGAAGTATTGATGTATTGGTTCAATAATATAGATGGGCATTATAGAATCTCCAAACAATTGGACTAGTTCTTGATCAATAATGAATTTCTACTCCATTCCACTAACCTTTGACCTTGGGTTAATGAGGTGCATTTTTTTGGTCACTACCCTATCTTCTTGGAGTCAGATTCTCATATGGATAAGAAGTTCCCCCTTCAAGTACAACCTAAGCTAGATCCATGAGAAATACTTTATCGACTTGGTCAAACATCACTAGAAACCCTTTGATCCTTGACTAGGAAAGTCTTCCTATGAATAGTTTATGTTATATCTATATTTGGTGAAGAAAATTGTCGTGAAATGGGTGGAAAACTAGAAAAATAAATAAGGCAATAGGTTAGAGGATTTTGAGACCCATTTAGCCTCCTTGATGAACGAGGTAGGCACTAACCTAAATCAAGTACAACTCAAAAGGCTTAAGAAACATGAAAAGGAGCATAACAAACTTCTATTGGATAATGAAAGTGACTAGCAGCAAAAAATCATGTGACATGGTTATATTTTAGAGATATTAATTCCATGTTTTTCATAGATTTGTGGCATAGAGAAGATTCCAAAGGACCATCTAGGAACTGCCCTTAAGAGACAAAATTCAAGTCCGATACTTTCAAGGTTTGGTAGCAACAAAAAAAGGATATTTTGGAAGCCTACTACAAAGTATTTAATCTACAAACATTGAAAATACTATCAAGCTAGTTTTTCTTTCAAAAAATGTTGGATGATAATAGAAATACTAAAATGTTTAGATCGATGAATGAAGAGGAATTTCTATAGGTTTTAGGCTTGATGGGGAAATACAAGAGTCCAAAAGCTGATAGTTGGACAATCAAGGTTTTTACAAACCTTTTCAATCTCTTGGGCGAATATCTTCTTCATGTAATTGAAGAGGTTAAAAATAATTGAATAGTGCTAGGTAATGTGAATACCACCTTTTTTACACATATTTCAAAGCTGTAAAAACTAGTTTATTTTTCAAAATTTTGACCCATTTTCTTATGCAACTATATTTGCAAAGTTGTAGCAAAAAGACTGGTTTTTCAGCTAAATGAGAATGTCCCAACAATAGAAATCAAATTCGATATTTCAAAAGTGTTCAATAGGGTATCATGGCTCTTCTTACATATCCTCTTGATATATCTCAATTTCTCCTTAACTATGGTTGATTGTATTATGGGATGTGTAAAAATGGCCAACTTTGTTGTTATGATTAATGGATCAACTTGTAATTTTTTTAAAGTTCACAATAGGGCTTCGTTAGGGTTGCGCACTCTTGCTTTACCTCTTTCTAATAGTGGCCAAAGGGTTAAGTAGAGCTTAGAATGATGCTAAAAGGAAAAGGAAACTCTAAGGGTTAGTTTATGGTGGAGGATTGGAGGTGTATCATATGATATTTATTGATGATGTGCTCAACTTTTGTCAGATTGATGATAGGAACATCCATATTTTGAAAAAGGTTTTAACAATGTTTTAAAAGTTAGAATTTTACTATGTAAATGCATTATAATATCATTTTATTGAGCTCATAAGGGTCCTTAGTTGGGTGTGCGCGTTTGATACCTAGGATACCACCTCAAACCAAATAACTATAAAAAAGAGGTTTGGCGATGGCAGCTAGAAATAATAGAATGTCATATTAGCCTATGGTGCCACAAATGGCTATAAAGGGAGGTCATCTCACTGTCAAATCAATTTTGTAACCTATCCCTATTTATTGTCATATTCTATCTTGGATTCCAAAAGGGATTTTGGACAAGATTGAGAAATATTATTGTAATTTTTTTGTGGCAAGGTAATACGGATGTCATGAGATTCCATTTGGTGCATTAGAAGAAGATAAAAAGGCCTAGGGTCTCAAAGGGATTCACAACTTTGGGCACACTTTAGTAGCCAAGTTAATTGGGAAACTGATTAACTCTTAAGTCTTGTGGGGAAATGTCATAACATAAAAATTTATTCACCCAAGCTTAGTGGTTGACCATATTAGATGCCAACCAAAGTAGCAAAGGAAGGTTCTAGCCATTAGGAAATAGTTTTTCATGCTTTTCCACTTGTGGGGAAATACTTGGCTTGGAAGGTGGGGAACGGTATGACAATTTGAGTAGGACAAGATGTTGTTATGAATCACATTTGTAACATATTCATACTAGAAGGTTTGATGTTTCATTTGCATAATCAAGGATTTTACTTGTTGGGACATCTAGCAAAACTCAAGAAAACTACCATCTAGTTGCAAGGTTGACCCTCAGTGAAAGGCTTAGATTTTGTCATGGATGATGTGAAAGTCATTCATGAATTAGCAAGAGGGAACATTCATACAAGATAAGAGGTAGGCCCATGGAAAATTTTAGGGTCTAATATTCGCAAATGGGATAATTTTCCATGATTTTTCCAAAAAAAGATTCTCCAATTTCCATTTCTTCTAAAAATTATTCACCCAAATTTTACAGTATAAAATTATTTTACCGTAAAAATCACTAAAATTATATGAACTCTACCTATGAAATAATTAGAAATTTGGATATTTTTATAAAGATATCGACAAACATTTTATAGTTTTCATATTTTACACCAATGAGATTCACCAAGCTTTATAAACTTTAAAATAAATTTCCATCCTTAAAATTTTCTCTATAGGCCACTTTGCTTAGATATTTAATAATCGTGGAGGGGATTACTCAATGAAGTTTGGATATAAATAAACCTTAATAGATGAAGAGTGAGATGGGAGGTGGTGGCACAAAATAGTTTGGAAGGTGAGAGTCCCTTTGAAATCCAAAATATTCATGTGATATGCTCTCCAAGGGAAGGTCTTAACATAGGATCAAATTTTAAAATTTCAGGCCAGGCAGTAACTCCTCAAAGCAAAATTTATTTGTATATTTTATTCCTTCAGGTTGGTCATCATTGTATACATGAGGGAGAGACTATTCACTTCATCTCCCGATGACTGTTCATATTACTTATTTATTTATTTACTTTATATTCACCCAATCCTGATGATTAGGTGTCAACATTACCCCCCTTAATTTGAAGGGATGTTGGTGAGTCCAAGCATCATTCTGAATCGTTCAAGATTTTCTCTTCCAAGCACTTTGGTGAAGATGTCTGCAATTTGCTCATTAGTGGAACAATGTCGAAGATGGATTGTTTTGGCCTCAACATGATGTCGAATAAGATGATATTTAGTATTGATGTGCTTTGTTCGATCATGGAACTTTGGGTTCTTGGCCAACTTTATTGCAGAGGTATTGTCAATCATGAGTGGAGATGATTGTACTTGTTTTACCTGCAAATCTTCAAGAATTTTCCTAAGCCACACAATTTCTTTTGTTGCTTCAGCTACTACCACGTATTCTTCTTCTGTTGTGGAATCTGCTGGAACTGATTGTTTGCGTGATCTCCAGGAGACAACTCCTGATATAAGACTCATAGAATATCCTGAAGTAGATACCCCAGTTTCTATGTCTCCATCGAAGTCTGAATGAGAGTATCCAATCAAGTTGAAGTCGTCCACCTGTGTATACTTGATTCCAAAGTCTTGAGTTCCATTCAATTACCTTAGAACTCTTTTTGCAGCATACCAATGTCCCTCACAAGGATTTTGCATAAACCTAGAGAGGATTCCAACAGAAAATGAAATGTATGGTCTGGTAGTAGTTAGGTAGTTGAGACTTCCTACAAGTTGTCTATACTTTGTTGCATCCTCAAATTCTTTTCCATCAATAGATGTGAGCTTTAAGTTTTGTTCCATTGGAGTAGTAAGAGGATTGCATTTTGTCATGCCAAACCTATTCAACAGATCTCCAATGTATTTCTTTTGAGAAAGAAATATGGACTTCAGATGTTGGGTTGCTTCAATACCAAGATAGTAATGAACATAGCCCAAATCAGTCATTTCAAAACTTTTCCCCAATTCCTTCTTTATGGATGCAATGTAGCTTTCATTGTTCCCTGTCATTAAAAGATCATCTACATATACCACAAGATATACAACTATTTTTCCAACTTTCTTGACAAATAAAGTTGCATCATCAAGATCATAATGTTTGAAATTGAGTTTCAGAAGATGCTAAGTTAGTTTTTCATACCAGGCTCGCAATGCTTGTTTGAGGCAATACAAGGACTTCACCAGTTTGCATACTGAATGTTCATGTACTTTCACAGCAAATCCTTCAAGCTGGGACATAAAAACATTATCTTTTAGATCTCCATTCAAGAAAGCAGTTTTTACATCCATTTGATGGACTTTCCAACCGTTCTGAGTTGCTAGGGTAAAGAGTGTCCGGATGGTAGCCCATTTTGCTGCTGTGGGGGAAAAGTCTCCTCATAATCGATCCCTTCCTTCTGTGCAAAACCTTTTGCCACAACCTAGATTTGTGCTTGTCAAGTGAGCCATCAACTTTATACTTGTTCTTGTAGACCCACTTGCATCCAATTGGTTTAGTTCCTAATGGAGGATCAACCAGCTTCCAAGTGTCGTTCTTTATGAGGGAATCATACTCCTTTTGCATCGCTTCTTTCCATTCATCATGAGAAGAAACTTCTTTGAAGGAAGTTGGTTCAAAATCTGTAGACAAGTTCAATTCACAATCATAAGAAACATCCATATCAACAGGTGAATTAGAGTCATCTACATCACCTCCATTTTGCTGGTTTGAATTTCTAGTTCCTGTCTTTCCAACCTCATCAGGATGAACACTTTCAAGTGTCTTTGTCAGCCACTTTGGGGGACCTTTCTCAGATGGTCCAAGCTGCTCCGCTGATTGAGTTGAGACTGAATAAAGGTTGAGTCTCCCAATTCTGTCAATCACATCACTTAAAGCATCATCCGTTGTTGGAGTTTCATGTAGGAGAGGGTGTTCTTTAGAAGAAGATTCCACATGTTGATCTAGTATAGGAATCCCCCCTTCAAGATGTGGAATCTGATTATCAAATTCTTGAAATGATTTTGCTTTTGTGAATCTATCCAAGCAATCAAGTTGCCGCTCAACAACATTGTCAGTTTTGGATGATTCAAGAAAAATTACATCTCTAGATACAACAAACTTTTTATTTACTTCATCATAGAGATGATATGCTTTGGAGGTGTTTGAATACCCTAGGAAGATACATTTACGACTTCTAGCACCAAGTTTGTTTCTATGTACCTTTGGTATCAAGGCATAACAGGTGGAACCAAAGACCCTGAGATGCTTTACCGAAGGAACATGTCCATACCACATTTCATATGGAGTCTTGTTTCTAATAGCATTAAATGGACATCTATTCTTTATATATGCAGCACATAGAACAACATCAGCCCAAAACATTATCTTTACATTTTTGAAGAAGAGCATGGATTGTGCCATATTTAAGATTGTCCTATTCATTCTTTTAGCTACACTATTCTGTTGGGGATTATAAGGTACAATTGTTTGATGTTTGATCCCATTTGGCGAAGATAGTTTTCAAATTCATTTAATGTGTATTCTTTTCCATTATCAGTGTGAATAGACCCAATATGATATTGTGCATCATTTTCAATCCATTTATGGAAGTTCTTGAATGTTTGAAAAGCATTAGATTTGTTTCTCAATAAATAAACCCAACACATTCTAGTGTAGTCATCAAAATGTGACCATACATTTATTTCCATTTGCAGAAGGAACAAGAATTGGACCACATAAATTTGAATGAATGAGTTCAAGTTTTCTATGTGCTCTTGAATGTGAATCATGAAAAGACTGTTTGCTATGCTTTCCTAGAATACAAGCATCACATTGCTTAAATTTCCTAGGAATTGTAGGCAAACCAATTCAAATTTCCAAATCTAGCATGCCATAATAAACTTTATGGAAGTGTACCTTCTTCATAATGAGAATTGTATGAGAAATGTTGTGTACGAGAAGAGGTACCTTGCAGCTTGAGAAGCCTTTATTCTTCTATTCCCCTCATGAAAAGTGAGTGGTCAGATGCTTTTCTTACCTCAAGCTTGCCTTCAAACATATGAATGGATTGACCTTGCTGGCGGATGTGGACCAAGGACAAAAATTTTCTCTTGAGCTGTGGGAGATATAGAACATTATGCAGAAGAAAGTCTGGAAGACTAGGCAGTTTAAGCCTGATTGTGCCAAGCCCTGATGGCTTGATTTTTGATTGGTCTGCAAAGTATACTGCTCCATCAACATTGTCAATAAATTCCTCAAAAAAATCTTTTCTGAGTCATGTGGCAGGTTGCTCCTGAATCAAGCAACCAATAATTTTTCCAAGAAGCAAGTGAAGCATTAAATAAATCTTCATTTACTCCAATATTACATTGTGCCACAACATAGTGAGCAGATTCAGGTGCTTTACCCACTTCCGTCTCTCAGTTTTCCAAAAGAGGAGAGATTGAATATCTACATTTCTGTGCGTTGAAACTCGTGGTCAGTTTCTCTATGCATTGAGTTTTGAAGGTCGTTGCTGCATTGGTGCCTCCACGCAGGAGCGAACTACGTTGGTCTTGCATCTTGAATGCTGGTTTGTTGGTCGGGTCATTGATCTTGCATCTTGAACACTGGTCCGCTGGTCGAATCACATGGTATGTGTTGAATATTGAACTGTTTTGAATGCTGTTCATGGCATATGTTAAATGGTATGCATTGAATATTGAACTGTTTTGAATGCTGTTCATGGCATATGTTAAATGGTATGCGTTGAATATTGAACCGTTTTGAAGGAAAGGGGGTATTGAACCATTGGAGGGAAGGGCCAAATATTTATCAGCTATGTAGGAGAAATGAAAATATCAATGGCCACCTATTTCTCCATTGTTTCTATTTAGTGAAATTCTGGGTAGAACATGAGGTACTAATGGTGGTAAGGCACTTTGGATAGGGGGATCGATTGATTCTAGGCTTAAAATTGGTTTACCAATAGGGATCTAAAGCTTTAGAGAGCATTTCCCTTTTTCACACTTTCAGTGATCTAGATGGCATGAAATTCCACCACCTTTGAGGATACTCTTAGACCTTCCTTTCAATATATGACTCAAATTTGGGCTTTGATGTCCTATTTCAAGACCATAATTAAAGGTTAAGTGCCTTGAAACCTAACTCCTATGCAAATAAACAAGATAGGCCCATGGGTATTCTTCAATGCAACTTGTAAGGCATACGATGTGATCGTAGGATTTGGATTTTTCCTTTATTTATAAGTCCATTCTTTTCATTTGTAGGAAAATGGAGGCAGGGGAACAAACAACATTGGTGAGTTTCAATGCCTTATATTATTTATCAAAATTTTCCTTTATGCTTCGTTTGACCTCATTGTAGGCGAAGGGAAACTCATTTTTAACATTAGCTAGATGTATGTTGACATCCATATCATTAATAAATACCCTTCATGCCTAGTTAGGTAGCTTAAAGAGACGGGTGATCCTTTCAAACATTTATTACTAGCACAATTATAAAGAACTTAATGCAGAAGCACATCATCTCTCCAAAAATGCCTTGGATCTAGATGAATCTTATTTATGACATTTTTGGTAAACTGTATAATTATTTTTTGTATGTTTGTCAGATTTATAAGTCATGATACTAGTTTATGTATGAATAATCTTGTGGGCCTAGGGTCACTTTTTTTTTCAATACTAGTAGATCCCTTATGGAGCAATAGTTTGACTTGATGCCAACTTTCTGATACAGTCTTGCACATGCTTATTTTAATTTTTTTCAACCATATTTTTCGAGGGAAAAAAAGAATTATATGGCCTCCAAAATACCATTGGTAGTAACCAATAAATTGGTAATTGATTATAATCACCATTAAAATATATGTATATATCAACAATGATCAATCAAATTCAAGTACTAGTGTATAAAATTAAATGATATTAATGGTGGGAAAGTAATGTGCACCATTACATGTATGTGCAATGACAATTTTCAATAGTTTTTAATGCATTTACAATTCTAACAAAAGTATTTTTATATCATTCATTAGTGGTCTCTGCGTGATCATTATTTATAAACCCTATAACTCTTGCAATGCCCTAAACCCTTATAACCTCTATAATCCCAGAGACCATATGATAAAAACCCCTATATAGGTTAGAGGGATAACATGATTAATACATATTGCAATGCTTTAAACCCTTATAATCTCTTTAATCCCATAGTCCATTATGATAATAAGCCCTATATTTCCCATGCTACTAAACTTGACCATGTGCCGCTTTCTAATAACCCATATAACCCAATGATGCTTTTTCCAATACTTTACTAGTCTTTGTGCTATTTTCGACCCTATAATCCATATGGCCCCAATTTATTAATCATGTTATGCCTCTAACCTATATATAACTCCTATAACCCCTCTAACATGTATAATATTTGTGCTAATAACCCTTCATGTGAATAACCCTTATAGTTTTTGTGTTAATATTACCTAATATAACCCTTATGGCTCCCATTACAATAATCCCTATGTTTCACATGATATTAACCCCTAAAACGCTAATAATCGTTGTACAACCCATGTTAATAATGTTGCTATAAAATAAAACAATAATGCAATAGAAATGAATACATACATCATAAACACAAATATTAACATCATTGACACGATGGTTTTACCCTAGAAACCCTTGTGAGAAAACCAACTCATAAAGATAAATATATATTCTTGGACCAAAGAAAAATTACAATAGAGTCTTCATGCCTTGAAAGAGGCTAAAATACAAAGAATACAAGGGAAAATCCTTAGGTTATAAAAACCTATAGTGCATAAACTGTCAACAAAAAATTGACTCTAACCGAGTCAAGTTTAACCAAACAACTTTTTGTCAATGCTAGATGCCACCAATAGTAAGGGGGTCTCCCTCATATGAAGTCCCAATTAGGCCTCACACCATCTGGAGTAGGAGCCCCAATTGGAAAATATGATCGATTTTCCTTATCTTAAATATACGCCTTGGTTGCAATAAACGACACAAGAGAAACACACGTACTTTCGAGATACACAAGTTAACCTTGTGATGTATTCAATGGTGAAGTGTATAATGGTTCTTTCACATAACAAAACATAAAGTGAGTCTTTAGGAGAAAAGTGATAGTACCATCCTAATAAAGACACACACACACACACACACACACACACACACACACACACATATATATATATATGAAAAAATAATTAGTAATCTTGTGAAATAGTTCACAAGGAAACAACGATCATGAAAGCAAAAGACACATGATTTAAAGATGTATACTAAAGCCAACAAAATAGTTCATTTTTTTTTCCCTTTGGAAAAAGTGTAATTTTCATTGATTGAGAAAAATTACATGTATATGCTAAAGCATATGCTGTAAGAGGCGTTGCCTGTCAGATAATTAAGGTTCCAGAAAAAAACCCGATATCAATGCCTTTTGTCCAAGAAGGGAGGCATCATATTCTGATGTGTTCATCATACTGATTTTCCAAAAATGAATAACTGTAGCCATATAGCGTGTCCATAGGTCTTGCTGAAACTGAGAAAAACATATGAATATTTACAGATGGTAACTTAAAGCAAAAAAATTTACATGATCTAAGCTCCCTGTGAGCTTGCTATAGCATCTATGTCCATGAAGGGCCGATGGTAGTACTGGTAAAAGTTCCCTTCTCTATGTTCTTGGATCATCCAAGTGCCGGATGGCCTGTGCACAACTTCTTTGGATAATCTGTCAGCATCTGCATTTCGCTCCCTGTAAATATGATGACATGTAAATGTGTCAAAAGAAGTAATAAGACGATGAGCCTCTTCCAGAATATGTGATAATGTGTATGCAGAACATCTAGTTTTTTTGTTTATCCAATCGCAAACAACTTTTGAGTCTCCAAAGAGTTGGAGGTCTCGACATTGGATTTGCAGTGCATGTTGTATGAGGAATTTTGCAGAGGATAGTTCTACATAGTTATTCGTGCCCCCACCTAGACCCATTTGAATGCGAAGCAGTGAGGTTAAGTATGGCCCCTCCCCCGCATCCTTCCTCCTAGGTAGAACCATCAAAATAAGCCCAAGGCTTTGTATGGTTTATGGATTCGGGTATGATGGTTCGGGGTCGAGTCGTCTCCTCGTCATCTGGGATGATGGAGTAGTCGGAGATGATACGAGAAGCAATGGAAGGCCAGTGCGGCGTGGAGTTTTGGAAAATGAGATTATTGCGGGCTATCCACAGTCCCCAACGTATGAGTAATGGGATATTTCTGAGCTTTTTTGGATCAGCGCTTATCCACCAGGTCGACCAGGTCTCCTTCACAGTTGCACCTTGCCACCTTATCAGGGATGAAATCACAACTGATATCAATTGCCATAGGTCTTGAGCAGCCTGACATTCGATAAATAGATGTGAGATAGATTCATTGTTACATTTACAAAGGTGACACCAGAAAGGGCCATGATGAGCTCGCTTGAGTAGATTGTCTCCAGTGGGGATTTTGTTTTTAAGTATGGTCCACATGAGAAGTTTGCTCCTGGGGGGCCTTAAGCTTCCACAAATGCTTCCACCATGACTCTAAGGCTTGTGGGTGGCGATCTTCAGCTAAAACAAGGTATCCATCCTTAGGTGTGTATTTCCCTACTTTTGAGAGTGCCCAGATGACTTCATCTTCTTCCTCACTAATCCAGATATGAGCCTCAGTGAGGGCCCTGATGTAAGTATTCCACTGTTGTGTCCATTGATGGGGAATGTTCAGTCTCTGAGCCATTTTCCAGGCTTGCTGAAATAGGGTGGAGTGTTCAAGGTCTGCTATGTGGCCGACATGGGTAATATTGATGTCTCTGAGAAAGGATCTGAGGTCGTCTGGTAGCCTGTGTACATTCCTGCATCCAATCCATGGATCCAAACCAATCCTCACCTTCATTCTGGACTGTATTTTCCATGTGATGCCGACCCTGATGATGTCAAGGGATTTTATTACTGCCTTCCATATGATTGAAACCCTTGAGTGGAGTCTTTGCGGTTGGCTTAACTAATCCATCAGGTTTGAGGGGGAAATATATTTTGAAATGGCCACCCTAGTCCATAGATTGTTTGATGTAATAAGTTGCCACCCTAGTTTCGTTGCCAGAGCCGTGGATAAATCTTATAGTTTCTTTATGCTCCATCCTCCCCATTTCTTGGGTAGATTTAGGGCCTCCCACTTGACCCATGAGAATATTCTTCCTATCTATTGTCCCTTCCAAAGGAATATGCAGCAGAAGGTCTGTATTCTGGACATTATAACCCTAGGGATCCATGCCAGTGACATCCAGTAGACCGGGGTGGCCTCGAGGACAACTTTTATGAGTATGAGTCTACCCACCCTGGAGAGGTATTTGTAGTACCAAATATTAAGTCTTTTCTCCATTTTGGAAATGAGCCAAGTCCAATCTGTAATTTTGTACCCCAGAGGTTTCAGCTTGTAGCCCAGATATCTGAGTCCATCTTCCAGTCTAAGAAGAGTGTACTGGAACCTTTGCAGCGCATAATGGATTTCATGTGGAGAACATCCAGCCTCTGTGAGGGTCGACTTGTTACAGTTAACAGTCATACCAGTGGCTGTTTGGAATAGTGCAAATGTGTTCTTCATGATTGTCAAGTCTCCTATGCTTCCATTAAGAAATAGTAAGACATCATCCACAAACAACAGATGAGTCAATGTGCAGTCATCCATGATTTTTATTCCCTTTAGTCTGCCCTTCTGAACTCTTCTTTGACCAGCCTGCTGAGACCTTCCATTATCAGTAGAAAAAGTAATGGGGATAGGGGGTAACCTTGTTTGAGACCTCTTTCAGAATTAAAAAAAGGTGAAGTTGCTCCGTTGATAAGCACGTTGAAAGGTATGTTAGTGATGCAGCTCATGATCCATTTAATGAAATCAAAAGGGAACCCTAGGTGGGTTAGAAGCATTCTAATATACAACTAGTTTGCTCTGTCAAAGGCTTTAGAGAGGTCTACCTTTAAGATCATACCTTTGATTTTCTTGGAGTGCAGAGAGTGTAGGACTTCCTGGGTAGTTCCCATTGCCTCATGGATTTGTCGATCTTGTAGAAAGGCAAATTGCTCTAGTGATATATATTTGGATAGGATGGGCCGCAATCGATTTGCAATAATCTTCGCCACGATCTTATAGATGCAATTGCATAATGATATAGGTTTGTAATCATCAAAGGTAGAGGGGTTGTCAGATTTTGGAATGAGGGCGATGAAAGTGGAGGTGAAGGATTCAAGAATCTTGCCACTAGTTCTGGAGTGTTCAATAACTTTAAGAAGATCAGCCCCTAGGGTTTCAAAAAAATCTAAATAGAACTCGATCGACCATCCATCCGGCCCTGGACTCTTATCCTTCTTAAACCATTTGATTGTGGCTTCTAATTCACCTATAGTGATTTCCTTAGACAATTCCCTGCCTGCCTCCTGATCCACAAATCAAGGGAATAATTGAGCTACTTGAATAATTTCGGCTAGATTTGCACTGGGGGGGCCTTGTAAGTCTGTTTAAATGTGAGGTCACCAGAGATGTTGGTGGCTTGGGTGCAGGAAATATTGACAACCTCTCAAATCTGGCTACAATTTCTTCAATATCAGGCCAAATTTTCCCTTCTGTCTCCATTGGTGTATCAGTCATTTACAGTTAACTGACAGCCTCATAGATTATCCTCCGATCGCTTCAATACTTATTATCGGTAGTATTTCTCACATAGAGCCCTTATTCTCTACTGGGACTGTAATTCCAAAGGAATTACCCAAAAACACTATCATTCCTTTTAAACAAGTGAAAACGTGTTTATAATGCAATAACACGATCGACGGGGTTTTGTTCAAAAGGAACAAAATATACTATCGGCACTTTAGAACCACGGTCACAGCTTATAAATAGGCTTTGTATAAATTCTGAAGAATTACACTATTAGCACAATAATATTCAAAGTATTGCGTTATACGCAATATACACTATCGACCCTTTTCAACGCTCCTTCTTTGATGCAATAACACGTGGTGTTACTGGAGATCGCAGTTAGTGACTCCACTGTTCCAAAGGTTTGGCTCTTCCTGCTCCCACCTTGCGATGCGATAACAATCCGAACTTGATAATTTATTAAAGTCTCCCTATAGCATTTCGGCTCTGGTAGTGTCGCGCTATCGAAGTTCGGTGCTTTCAATGGTCTTCCGCTCCACTTGAGGTCCTGCGATGCAATATTGGTTTGGACCCGATATGGGTATGAACCAAATCTAATAGAATTTCAGGTCCAAAACTATACTCCGGCTAAGTGAATTTTTCGATTTCTCTGTGTAAAACAGAGTTTTATCTGTGGGACTTAACAATGCATTTAAGAAGCTTGCGCTCGCCGATATGAAGGGAAAACTCCCCAACAGGTCTAATATTAAGAGTTAATTGAAAAACAACAATTGAATCTCCATTAATACACATGGAACCACATAGAACCAGGACTGATACGTCTATAAAATACCAATTAACAGAGAGTCAATAATTCAGATGAACAGAGAGAGGCTTTGCAAAATGATAATGCTTCCAGGCTCGACCTCCTCTGAGAGTCCCGTTGTTTATTATTTATAAATAATAGATAAAGCCTTCTCGGCCATTATCCTTTACAAAAGCATGGCTTTTACATAAGTGATTTAAAGCAATAAAGCTACTACAACTTATCATAAAGCGACTTATTACAACTTGATCTTTATTCTTAATTTTATCATTATCCTAAGCTAGAAAAGCATGAAAACTTGTTGGCTAAAGGACCCCACTCCCTTGCCTGTAGATTTTTTTTGGATTTTTGGAATATGTTTGAAGATTTTTCCCTCTAAGTCACATGCTCCTGCATCAGACTCCTGAGGACAAAATTCTTCATGGGCTCCTGTCCATGAGTTCATTTATAGAACTACCCAAGTTCTGTAGCATGTCTTCTGTAACCCAAGTAGCTTCAGCAGTTGACTGTCCCTTCCATTTTACCAAATACTGGAAGTACTCTCGTCCCCTTGTCTTCTTAAACACCTTCTTGTCCAGAATTCTTTCTAGCTGCAACTCCTTTGCTATGGGTCACTGTTTTACCCAATAAATCTATTGGGTCTCTTGATCTTGTGCTATATCATTTGCAGTTTCACCTTCATACTTATATAGGTCTGCAACATTAAAAATTTGTGATATTCCAACATCAGGGGGTAACTCAATTTCATAGGCATTTGCAGAAAATTTCCTTAACACTCTGCAAGGTCCAATTTTTTGAACTTCAATTTGTTATGCTCCCTCTTTGGAAACCTCTCCTTTCTGAGATGTGCTAAAACCAAATCCCAAACTTCAAAGTTCACCTCTCTTCTCCTCAAATTTGCTCTGGTTTTATACTTGATGTTGCTATCCTGCAGTTGCTGTTTCACTTGTTCATGTATTGCTTGCATTTTTGAAGCAAAGTCTTCACCCTCTGCACTTCTCATCTCTTCTTTGCCAAAATTTCTTAACTCTGCTACTCCTCTTGGATGCATTCCATAAACAATATGGAATGGAATTTGTCCTGTACTCCGGTTAGGTGAGTCATTATATGCATATTCAGCTTGTGTGAACAATTGATCCCATTGTTTTGGATGTTCTGCAGTAAGGCTTCTTAAAAGTTTTCCTAAACTCCTGTTCACCACTTCAGTCTGTCCATCAGTTTGTGGATGATAGGTAGAACTAAAACTTAATTTAGTCCCTAGCTTCTTCCATAGTGTCCTCGATAAATGTCCAACAAATTTGGAATCCCTGTCTGAGACAATAATTTTGGGCAATCCATGCAATCGTACAATCTCCATAAAAAACAAATTAGCAATGTGAGGAGCATCACTAGTTTTATAACATGGAATAAAGTGTGCCATTTTTGAAAATCTGTCCACTACAACAAAAATTGAATCATTACCTCCTTGAGTCTTTGGTAAACCCAACACAAAATCCATACTTACCATATCTCAAGGCCTACCTGGAATTGGTAATGGAATATCCAAACCTGTGTTTTGGCTCCTTCCTTTTGCATATTGACAGATTTTGCAAGTTCTCACATACTTCTCCACTTCAGATTTCATTTTCGGCTAGAAATAAAATCTGTTTAGCTGTTCAAAAGTCTTCTCTATGCCAAAATTTCCTGTAAGTCCTCCACTATGATTTTCTTTGATTAAATTCTCCTTCATTGAATAGTTTGGTATGCACATCTGATTTTTCTTAAATAACAACCCATCTTGTAAGAAGTAATCCAACCATTTACTCCTATCCACCAAAACAAGAATTTTACAAGCCTCAAATGCCTCTTTAAAATCTCAATCAGTCTCATACAATTCCTTAAGAAAATCAAAACCCAACACTTGGATTTGACTCTCTTGAAGCAATACATTTCTCCTAATTAAGGCATCTGCAACTTTGTTTGACTGCCCATTTATAGGCTTCAAAACAAAATGGAAACCTTGAATATACTCTACCCATTTAGCATGTTTTGGCTAAGCTTTGGTTGTTGCACTATAAACTATAATGCATAGTTATTTGAGTAAAAGATGAATTCCTTTGACATTAAATAATGCCTCCATTTATTCAATGACTGCACAACTGCATATAACTCTTATCATAAGAAGAATACTTCTTTTTGGAATCATTTAGCTTTTCACTAAAATAAGCTACTGGTCTATCTTCTTGGCTTAAAACACCTCCAATTGCTTCTCCGCTAGCATCACACTTCACTTGAAAAGGTTTGTTAAAATCAGGCAAAATCAAAATAGGCTTTTCAGTGATTTTTTTTCTTTAACAACTAAAAATTTCTTTCTGCTTCAGTAGTCCATCTAAATGGCTGTTTTTCCTTCTTTATGGTCTCAATAATAGGTGCATTTATCTTAATAAAATTCTTGATGAATTTTCTATAAAAGCTAGCAAGACCATGAAAACTTCTTACCTAAAAAACACTCTTGGGTGAAGGCCACTCTATAATTGCCTTGATCTTTTCTGGATTCATCTTCAGCAGAAATAACAAAACCCAAGTACACTAGCTCTTCTTTCATGAATGAACACTTCTTCAAATTCAACAATAATTTCTCTTGTTGCAGCCTTTGCAAGACATAATTTAAATGCCTCACATGCTCCTCCTTAGACATACTGTAGACTAATATATCATCTAGATATACTATTACAAACTTACCAATGAACTCTTTAAGAACTTCATTCATGAGTCTCATAAATGTACTTGGTGCATTTGACAACCCAAAAGGCATTACTCTCCACTCATATAGTCCCTCATTTGTCTTAAAAGCAGTTTTCCACTCATCCCTTTCTCTTATTCTTATCTGATGATACCCACTTTTAAGATCTAGTTTTGAAAAATACTTTGCTCCACTCAAGCAATCCATTAAATATTAAATTCTAGGAAAAGGAAATCTGTAACTGATTGTGATTTTATTGATGGCTCTTGAATCTGTACACATTCTCCAGCCTCCATCTTTCTTTGGACCTAGCACTGTTGGCACTACACAAGGAATCAAGCTTTTTCTGATCAGCCCTTTGTCAAGCAATTCTTGCACCTGCTTTCTAACCTCTTCATTTTCTATAGGAGTCATTCTATAAGCTGCTTTATTAGTTAGAATTGTTCCAGGAATCAAATCTATATGATGGCTGATTCTTCTAATGGGTGGTAATTCATTAGGCAAATCATCAACAATAATATCACAATATTTCTCCAACATTTCTTGAATTTCAATGGGTAAATAAGAAATTTTAGTAGAAGTCATTATCACCATGCGCTTGCAAATTACAATAAAATTTACCTCATTTTCTTCAATCTTCTTGAAGTATTATTTTCCTCCAAGTAACAAAGTTTTTGGATCAATCTTATTTCCTAGTACGTCTTCTTCTTGCAGAGGCAGCAACGTATGATTGACACCATCCTTCCCAAACTTTTAGGTGTTTCTTTTTCCATCATGCATGGCTCCTCTGTCATATTGCCAAGGTCGTCCAAGCAATATGTGACACACATCCATTGGCATCACATCACAAACAATTTTATCTTTATACTTGCCCACCTAAAATTCCACTTCACACTGTTCATTTACTAACAGTTGATTTCCCTTTTGCAACCATGACACATTGTAAGGTGTTGGATGTTTCATTGTCTTCAGCTTCAATTTCTCCACCACTTTTGTAGAGACCAAGTTATCAGTGATGTCACTATCAATGATCATTTGGCAACATTTCCCTTGGACTTTACACACTATCCTGAATAGAGTCCTTCTTGTGATGGTTCAACCACCTCCTTTGCTGGCTTGAGCAGAACTTTATTAACTACCAAAGATTCTCCTGTCTTTGGTATATTTTCTTCCTCTGCCGCTATTGCCACTAGTGCTTTTCCCTCAGCTGGAGCAACAATTGCATTCCTCTGATTTATTTCTGTATTCTCTAGGCACTCAAAAGCTCTGTGTCCCAGCTTGTTACATCTATAACACCTTATTTCTCTGCCTCTTCCTCTACCTCCTCTTCCTCTAGAAAAACTCCCTCTGCCTCTTGCATCAGCTCCTATGGGTGCATGCTGGGCTGAGCTATTGCTAGGTCCATCTTTAGGTGCTGTAGATCTTCCTCTACCACCTTGACTTCGCTTTCCTCGGAAAGTACCTCTCCCTCTGGAAGACTGCTTCCTCATGAGCTTTTCTTCAGCTTTCAGGGCTATCTGATAAGCTTCCTCTACTGTTTTAGGAGACAGTAGACTTATCTCATCTTGAATTTCCATCCTGAGATCATTCATTTATCTAGCCACCTTCTCATCTGTATCCTGGGCTTCTCCAACTCTTATGTTTACCTTGTATAACTCCTCTGTGTATTCTTTCACTGTCATAGACCTATGTCTAAGATTCTGCATCTGTCTGAACAAGGTTTGCTGATAATTACTTGGCAGAAACTTACCTCTTAACTTTGCTACCATCCTGCTCCAATTCTTGATTGGTTACTTGCCAAGTCTCTTCCTTTCTGCCTGTACACCATCCCACCAAAGCGCTGCATGGCCTTTTAGCTTGGTGACAACAAACTTCACTTTCTTCTCATATTTTTTTTCTTCATAGTCGAATAATTTCTCCATTCCATTAATCAAGTCAATCAATTCTTCTGGATTCAGTTCTACTTCATATATTGATATCTCTATCTTTGGCTTGGCTGTGGATCTCAACACTGAATGAAAGAATCTCATCTCAAGAGTAACTGCTACAACTTCCTCCTCTACAGCTTCAATCTCAGGTTCACTAACATCTCCATCATCTATGTTCCTGCCTGTTGTTAATGCATCCAATCTAGCTTGCATCTGTTGCACAGCTTCCATTGCTTCGACGTTTGCAACAGGCCATCCTCTTCCACCACATCCTCGTCCTCTTCCAAATCTGAAAGCCATAGTAACTTTCCTTCTCATGCTTCTGAGATTCAATCCAATGTCAGATGGCTGCTCTGATACCACTATTAGTGGCCTGGGTGCAGGTGATATTAACAGCCTCTCAAATCTAGCTACAATTTCTTCAATATCAAACCCAATTTCCCCCTCTGTTTCAACTAGCATATCAGTCATTTATAGTTAATTAACAGCTTCATGGATTCTCCTCCGATCGCACCAACACTTGTTATCGGTAGTATTTCTCACACATAGAGCCCTTATTCTCTACCAGGACTGTAATTCCAAAGGAACTACGCAAAAACACTATCTTTCCTTTTAAACAAGTGAAAACGTGTTTATCACGCAATATACACGATTAGCAGGGTTTTGTTCCAAAGGAACATAATATACTATTGGCACTTTAGAACCACGGTCACAACTTATAAACAGGCTTTGTATAAATTCCGAAGAATTACACTATCAGCACGGTAATATTCAAAGTATTGTGTTATACGCAATATACACTATCAGCCCCTTTCAACGCTCCTTCTCCGATGCGATAACACGTGGTGTTATCGAAGATCATAATCGGCAACTCCATTGTTCCAAAGGCCTGGCTCTTCCCGCTCCCACCTTGCGATGCGATAACAATCGCAGACCTGATAATTTATTAAAGTCTCCCTATAGTGTTTCGGCTCTGGTAGTGTCACGCTATCGGAGTTCGGTGCTTTCAATGGTCTTCCGCTCCACTTAAGGTCCTGCGATGCGATATTGGTTCAGACCTGATATGGGTATGAACCAAATCTAATAGAATTTCAGGTCCAAAACTATACTCTGGCTAAGTGAATTTTTCGATTTCTCTGTGTAAAACATAGTTTTATCTGCGGGACTTAACAATGCATTTAAGAAGCCTGTGCTCGCCGATATGAAGGGAAAACTCCCCAACAGGTCTAATATTAAGAGTTAATCGAAAAACAAAAAATGAATCTCCATTAATACACACATAACCACACAGAACTAGCACTAATACGTCTATAAAATACCAATTAACAAAGAGCCAATAATTCAGATGAACAGAGAGAGGCTTTGCAAAATGATAATGCTTCCAGGCTCCACCTCCTCTGAGAGTCTCGTTGTTTCTTATTTATAAATAATAGATAAAGCCTTCTCGGCCATTATCCTTTACAAAAGCATGGCTTTTACATAAGTGATTTAAAGCAATAAAGCTACTACAACTTATCATAAAGCGACTTATTACAACTTGATCTTTATTCTTAATTTTATCATTATCCTAAGTTAGAAAAGCATGAAAACTTGCTGGCTAAAGGACCCCATTCCCTTGCCTGTAGTTTTTTTTTTTATATTTTTGGAATATGTTTGAAGATTTTGACCTCTAAGTCGCATGCTCCTGCATTAGATGCCAGCTGAGGGAAGGTATTATCATTGTGGCCTTGCTCGTTCGAGAGCTGCCAAATGGTATTAATAGCTTTCCTACCATTTGCAAACTTATGATAGAACTTTGTATTGTCATCTCCCTCAAGCAGCCAGATCGCCCTACTTCTCAGCCTCCATGCTTCTTCACATTCCATAAGTATTTTCCTTCTGGTGGCATATAGCTCAGTGAGTCTGTCCTTTTGTTCAGTCACTCTGTAGGCCCCTTCCAGGTTTTTTTCAAACTCAACAATTTCCTTCTCAACATTCATTAGAGTTTGATCATCTTTTATTCTCTTATTATGAGCCTAGGTTTTGGATAGTCTCTTCATCTCAATAAGGTTGTGGGCGAAGCCCTCTGTTATGTTCCCACCAGCATCCGGGGGATGCGTCTTCTAGAATTCCTTGATCATGTGAATATATGTGGGGTCCTTTAACCAAGAGGAGCTGAACTTGAAAGGTCCCTTGGGTTTCCGAGGCCCCCCACTGATCTCCATGAATATAGGTAGATGGTCAGAGACTCCTCCCGATCCCACCCACTGTCTATGAAGAAGACCCAAGGTCAGAAGTCCTTCCTTTATGAGGAAACGATCAAGTCTTCGAGCAAGACAGTCCTCCCCGGCTCTATTGTTCCTCCAGGTAGGTAAAAGCTTGGCTGAGGGGATGTCCAACAAGTTATGGGAGTCCAGAAGGTTCTCAAAATAGGCAGATAAGGGATCCAGTTGTGCATGATGTCCCTAGGACTCAGAGTGTCCAATGGAGAAATTTAGGTCCCCTCCCAAGATTAAGTAATCTTTCTGAAAAATTCTGAGCCGAGGAGATGGTCCCAGAAGGCAGGCCTGTGTTGGCAAGGCCCATATACATTTATGACTCGCACCTCCAAACCCAAATCAGATGAAAAAAGGTCTGCCCCAATATGCCCAGGTCCTCCCCAACAGTTACTGAGGTTTATGGAGCGATTGTTGTATCCCAGGGCAAGACCTCTGGATCTTCCATTAGCATCTAAGCCTATAAAGTTCCATCCAGGGAACATAGCATCAAGGAGGTGTGTAATGGAATCAGCAGGCCCCAAGGTTTCTTGGAGAAAGATGAAAACAATGGGAGAGGTAAGGATCAATCTGCAAAGGGCTAGTTTTTTGTCGAGCCTAGCCAATCCTCTGCAATTTAAAGAGGCAATCTTCATGGGGGGAGATCAGATGAGGGATTTGATGCTCTAAGTGCCCTGTGAATGGTTGATTTCCTGCCCAAGGCGATCTCGCCTCCAGCCCGAATTTGTGCCTTTGAGAGGGAAGAGGGGTGTCCCCGAGGAAGCTTAGGAGGAAAAGGGGATAAAAGAAGATCAAGCCCAAAATGATCCGGGGTCTTTAACTTTTGCTTGGCCTTGGATCGAGTTTGGTAATGTGGGGAAGGAGGTCCAGCTTCAGGTATAGGAGTGATGGCAGGGGGGGATCCAGGAGAGATGGAGTGGTGTCAGGGAAGGTGTGATTTGGTGAGTGAGAGGAGCAGGCCAGAGAGGAATGGAAGGGAGTGTCACCGATTCCATTTATTTTACTAGCAACCGGAATTTCATTTAAACCATCAAATGCATGCAAATTAGAGGGATTACGAGAGGTGAAAATCATACCCGAAGAAACCACCGCCCCAGCAGCCGCTCTTGCCCTGGTGAGAGGAGGAGAGGGAGGTCGAAGAGGAGGCTTGCCGTGTTTCTTTAGGGTCCCCTGAGAGTGAGCCATGTCTGCTTGAGATGGATCGACTTGATTCCCTTCTTCTTTGCTGAGGGGCTGCTCCCCCTGGTCCTGAACTGTCTTTGGGGGAATTGTCCTTCCAGCTTCTCCCCTTCCTTTGTTATTAATGAGAGGGAAATCCTTATAGAGATGCCCAACCTTGTGGCATCTCCTGCATCTAAAGGGAACCCCTTCATAGTCCAAATTTTTCCGCCGAGAGAAATTCTGCCATTGAATTGTGATATATTCCTGAAGCCCATCACTAGTATCAATGTGTACCAAAATTCTTGCATACGCCATCCTTCTTGTCGAGAGGTAGGATTTATCATACTCCAGGTAAGTTCCCAGGGAGTTCCCTATATGCCTAAAAATGTCCTCTGACCAAAACTATAATGGCAGGCTAGGTAGTCTGACCTAGAGGGGGCTTGCTCCAAGTTGTTCTCTTTCTGGGTCAAAAGTACCCAGTTGGTGTGCTCTACCCTGGCGAAGCGAAGAGCGAACCATCCTATGATAATGGTTTGTACCACCGGTGGTTTCGCCAGATGATGCCCCCAAACCTCCGTCGCCCATTGCTTCAATCTAGTGGCGCTGTAGAACCAACCCCTGACTCTTCCTACTAACACACGTTTCGCTGTGTCCATTGCCTATCTCCACTGGAAATCCTCGCCTAACTTTAGGAATACCTTCAAAGCCTTTAGTTTCAGGACCCTTGGTTTCTTGGCTTTCCAGGTTCCTTCATCAGGTGTGGAATTCTGATGGATGCCTTGAGTAGGGTTAGACTCAGGTGTAGGGACGTCCAAATGGGGTTCGGATGGGAAGACTCCTGAAATGGGGGGAATCTCAGTAATATTTCCAGATGGGGGGGCCGATGAGGGCGGCATAGGATGCCCTGAATCAAAAGCGGCAGGATCACTGGTGATAGCTGCCAAAAGGGCACGAGAATCGGTGGAGGATGGGAAAGATGATATACCCTTTGAGGAGATGCCTAGGTTGGGCTCCAGGGTTTGATCCACAAAATTTAGGGTAGATAGAGATAAGGGTTGAGTAGTGAGGTCTACTATGGAAATAGTTCATTTTTATTAGTATGTTTTCATATAAAACATATACCACAAACAATAAGAGAAAAGTCTCACAATCATTCATGACATATGCATGAAAAGTGTGTTGGCTCCAAGAGTTTCAAATTATTGAGTGAAATTTCCAAGATGCACCATTACAATGATACAACACTAGTTCCAGTAGTGGAACATTAAGCAACTACTTGCTATTCAAAAGCCTAATCTTCTCTCCTATTCCTAGCTTGAGAAGCAAAGGTGAAAAGTCCTTTGCTTGAGCTTTGAGGATGTATATATAACAAATGAGGTGACTCTCCACCTCCCTTGAGACTCTTGAGCTCCCATCATGATTCTTGAGCTTCCATGTGATTTTTTAAACTCCTATGAGACCTTTGGACTTCTACATGACTTTTCACAATCTATGAGTGACCTTTGGTCTTCCACACACTTTAGATTTTCTCATTTTTAGGATTACATAATTACATACACAAATTATGTGGCCAATTATAATGACATATATGAGTTTTGAGGTGACATTTGGACAAGCCATGACTTGGCAAAGGTCACATGGATTTCATTATAGAGTGCTCATTCAAAGCTTCTCTTCTTGCTGCCATATTTTTATCTTCATGATAGGTTTTGTAAGTGATTCATCTTCATCCTCCAAGAGGGGATGATGCAGAGCTCCCTATGTGTTCTTGATCTTCCTTCTCCTACCATGATCCAATGTGCCTTCATATTCTTGGTTGATGATATGTTTGTATATTAAATTTCTCAAGCGCCTTCTTACATTATCTCCTTGGAATCCTCCTTGAGAATCATCCTGTTATGTCAAGATAACAACACCTGTAGATGGAATTCACTCATGACAATACGAAATCAGTCTAGAGATCTCATAGTCTATCTTGCTCTTCATGCATCACACTAATTGATTTGGGACAAAGTGGAGGCTCAAGGATTTCATAATGCGCAGTTCTAGGAGGCAGCGATGAGGGTCTAGTGATTGTGACTGTGTTATGGATAGTGGGTGAAGGACTGGAAGGCAGGACTGTCCAATTGATGGAGTTAGTGATACAGTGATGCAGGCTTGCTCAATGTTATTATGCAATGTGAGTTTATAGAAATATTGAGCTAGATGATTGCACAATTACACAATTCAAGGAGTAAGACATGCTTGATTGTTGACTGAAACTATGTAGTACACAATGGAAGACTAAATGGGACAAGGGTTGTGCAATTTTCAAGTGCACGAGGCAGAGACTAGGTAGTCGGATTGTGCAATGTGTAGTCCTTGGAGGTAGTGATTGTGCAGTGTGCTATTGCAAGAGGCAAGGAAGGTTGACTGGGAATTGAGACTATGTAGTGTGCAGTTCAAGAGGGAAAGATGATGAGTGGTTGGTTATGCAAGTTGAAGAGAGAGGAACACTCATAGATTGACTAAGTGTGGGATTAATGAATCAAAAGATGAAACCATAATGTGACTTGAACATAATCACACACTCATAAACTATCAAACACACAAAAATGAAGCACTTAACACCTAATATAAACACATTTTCATTGAAATGACAGCAAAACAATACTTACCTCCAAGTGTGACACTTAAGATGCACTTTGCGATATAAGTAACGACTAAAATAAGAAAGTGCACAATACTTAGGGAATGAGTCTAATGCATATCTATATGATAGATAAGACCCATTAGTACAATAGAAAACACCAAAGCTTCCTCATAAGGATGTGCTAAAACTCCCTTTCACAAAGTGCGACACTTCAGTTACCAAAATATGACACTTGAAATTTCTTCACGAAGGGAACTAGAAACCTTGAAAACAAGTGTCGAATGCCTTTTATTACTAGAAACGACAACTCAGATGGTTAAAGGAGGCTCCAAAGTTTGAAAATAAGCCAAAATTTGGAGGGTGTTGTAGCAAAACACATTGGTATAACTCTAGGTTCTTTTTTTTGGTCTAGCTTTATGCACATGGTCTAGTCTTTCAAGGAGTATTGATTCATAGTGTGGATTACTTCAACTTCCCCATTTAAGTGGGTTATAGATGTAGTTTCTTCCATCTTGTGTGTTGTAGCAACGACACATTAGTAGAACTCTAGGTTCTTTTTTCTGGTCTAGATTTATGCATAGGGTCTAGTCTTTCAGGAAGTATTGATTCATAGTGTGGATACTCCAGCTTCCCCATTTAAGCGGGCTATATATGTAGTTTCTTCCTTCCATCCAACTTTTTTTTGTTTTTTGTTTGTTTTGTTTGTTTTTTTTTTTTTGTTTTTATTTTTTGTTTTGTTTTTTTTGCTTGTTTGTTTGTTTTTTGTTTGTTTGTTTTGTTTTGTTTTGTTTTTTATTTTTGCGGTTAAACACATTCACAAATCTTACTATATCGCAATTATTTCGATATGGGAGAAGGGTAGTATGTAGTCGTGAGTTTAAAATGATCAAGGCTTCAATTTCATCTCTGGTGTTGCTTTGCTGCTAGTAGCCCTGTTTAGTACCTCGACAAAGTCACTATAGGAACAAAAGCATTGCTTCACTACCAACAAGCTTGTTTAGTACCGCGATGAAGTTACTTGCTTCACCTCCTTGCGCAGGAAGCCTTTCTCTTTTTTCACCCTTTATTTTATTTCAATATGCTCATTGACATTTTGTCAACGTTTACATCACAAGGTGGAAGAGAGATCATGACTTATTGAGAGCAACAGAGGTTTCAAAGATTGTAATATACCTATAGATTTAATATGCTCAACATTATTTTTCCCCTTTCCCTTTTCTACTTGATTAGATCGACAAGAAAAACACTACTTAGTTACAATACTGAGTAAAGGAGTGATGATCCTAGAAAAGATACAGGTATCATGGTTCTGCTCAAAGTATTCTGTTTGAATGGATCATATTTTCCATTGAGACATAATTAACCTTAAAAATATTAAACCAAGCTAAGGAGGAAGGATCGAAAGTTAACCAAGTGTTTTTGTATGTCACAAAGCCCTTTTAAACCTTTTACAAATCCATTTTGACCAAACAAAACACTTTTACGCAAGCTTTTGTTCACAGGACTAACAAAACAAAAGACAAACAAACAAACAAAAGGACAAGGAAAGAAATATGTACATAGGTAGGGACACAACCCTGGGATGCTATTGGAATTACATTTGAGATCTTGGCCATTCACAGGAAGAGAGTCCATCCTCCCATATAATTATTGAATACAATAAGTATGGTGGCAAATCTTATCATGCATAATGAAAGGTCTCATCCATAGGGATTGGAACTTAGTGTGTTTACCTTTCTCTTCATGAGATTTATCCCATTTCAATACTAGGTCTCCCACCCTGAACTCCTTGTTCCTTGCATATTTCTTTCAAACCAATGCTTGATACAACTCTTATGAATAACAAAATTTTCATTTGTTTTTTTCCTTTCTTCCTCTAGTTTCAAAAGAGTGTCTACCTTGCTTTGAACAACAAGACACAATTTACCTTGGGATTCTTGATAAAATTGAAGGGTTGGGAGGTATATGTTTAGAGGAAGGATAACTTATTTTCCATACATGAGGAAATAAGGGGAAGTTTTTAAAGAGGATTTTGGTGTGACACAGTCAACCCATAAAGCATTCACCAATGCATTATGCTAGTTCCTTTGCTCAGAGTAAACAATTTTCTTGATGATGCAAATCAAATTCTTGTTGGTAGACTCAACTAAACTATTTCCTTGAGGGTAGTAATTAGATGAGTGATTTAAAAAAATACCATTTTCTAATGCAAAATCATAAAGTTTTAGTGATGAAAAATAAGTTGCATTATAAAAAGCAAGTGACGTAGGAACACTAAATCTGGTGATGATATTCTGCTTGAGGAAGTTGATGACTTCCTGCTCGTTCACTGTTTCAATGGAACTACTTCAACTCACTGAGTAAAATAATATATAATGGTAAAGATATATTGGTGATGCTTTGATGAATATGGAAAAAATTCACCAATAACATCCAATCGATTTGTTGAAAAGGTTCCTCAACAACAATGGGTTGCAATGGGGGCAATTGATTTTCTATTGCGACCAACACATCTTCGATAAAAAAATCACTTACAGATGTAGGCGTGTGCATGCTTGAATAATGTGGGTCAATAATAAGTAGCCTGCATGACTTTATGTGCAGTAATATCACCTACGTAGTGTCCACTAGTTGGAGCATCGTGTAAGTATTTCAATACCCTTTCAGATTCTTGTGCTTCTAGGCATCTGAGCATGACACCATTGTTATGCTTCCAAAAAATCACACCATGTACAAGATGATATGGTAAAGATTTGAGTCGAACATCCCTCTTTTGTTTCGCTGATAGATACGGGGGCAAGGTACCATGCTCTAGATACTATCACACATCGGAGTACCAAGACGTGGTTGTGCTTGTAGGGGTAGCTTGTTGAATATTGTACATTTCATTTTCTTGTTCCCATCAAGAAGATTTCTCTTTTAGTGAATTAAATGCTTCTGCTGCAAGATGACAAAGACCATGGCCCTTTAACATATGAAATAGATTAAATTCATATCATATACTCTTGAAGGCTTGTCATCCAGTTCACCCTCCTCTCACCCAACTCTTGTTGTACAAAAAGTGATCTAACTGTTGGGTGAGGTACAAAGACAATAACATGACTCTTCAGAAGGTAAGGCCTAAAGTGCTTCACTGCCTTGTATACTACATAGGATTTCTTATCAATGGTGGGAAGTTCAATTCATATCCCTATAAGTCATCACTCATGAATGATATAGGCCACTCGTTTCCTTGATCATCTTTTTGAGTGAGAACGACTGCAAGAGATGTGTCAGAAGAAAAAAGTATATAACAAGAAATATTTGTGAAAATCTTGACTATACAATGTTTGGCCTTCGATAATGGATTTTTTTAATTTGGGCGAAGGAATATTTTTCCATTTTATCCCACTTGTAAACTACATCCTTCTTAATCATCTCTTTTAATGGCTTAAAAATATGTGCATAATCTGAGATGAACTTTCAGAGGAAGTTAATTTTCCCCAAGAAGGATTGCATGGATTTCTTATTCATGGGAAAGGGAATATGAGCAATAGTTCTAACCCATTACGGGTTGAATTTAATTTTGATCTTAGCTATGATGTGTCCTAAGAGGTTACCCTCATAGACTCCGAATATGCTCTTCTTAGGATTTAAAGATATGAAATTTTTCAACATCTCTAAAAAGTCAGCCTCAGATGACGAAAGTGATTAGATATTTTCTTTGAAAAAACCATAACATCATCCAAGTACACCACTACACTTTGTCCAATTAAACCATAGAACATGATTTCCATAGCCTACTGAAATATAGCACCCACATTGATGAGTCCAAAAGGAATCCGCTTAAAAGCGAATGTACTCCACTTAGTCCTGAATGTGGTTTTATATCTATCGTGTTCTGCTACTAGAACTTGGTTGTACCAAAAAAATCCATTTAATAGCAAGAAAATCTGTGACCTAGATACTGTTTGAAGTATCTGCTCCATAGACGATGTGATATAGTTGTATTTATTCGAAGCCTAATTCAAATTGCGGAAATCAACACATATGTGTATATCTTCAGACTTCTTTTTCACGCAAACCGGATTGCAGACCCAGGTAGAATGACGAAATTTGAATATGATCCAAGGATGCAACAATTTTCTTAGTTCTTTATGAATGAGGGGTTCAAGCGCAAGATGAACTTTTCTTAACTTCTGCTGAAACAGATTTACCCATTCCTTGATGGGTATCACATGCTAGATAATTATCGTATCATAAGTTTTCAAGTCATCGTACATCCACGCGAACACATCTTGATACTACCTAAAATATGGATAAACGCTTGTAACCCTTGAGGTGTATAACATGTATCGAGATTCACATGTTTTAGATATTCTTTGATACCCACATTTACTTGTTCATGCGACAAAGTGGAACTGTTAATCTTTGCATTAGTTGGTCCCTTAAACCAGTTCTACCGGTCATACAACTTCTCTAAAGATACCACACCCTTGGGCACGGGTTTCCCTTTATTTTCCTAAGATGCACCTTTTAGTGCCTTCTCGTGCTCGTCTTCACTGATTGCTACATCCTTAAACACATCAATGTTTTCCATGAAATCTAGTATCTGTTGGTCATAATTGAAAACAAGAAAATTAGTAACATTATCAAGTACAAATGGCTTATAAATAATCGTAATTTAGAAACCATCTATCAATGGTGATAACCTAGCAAAAACGTTAGCCAATGTATCTGCAACTACATTATGAATTCTAGGAACAAAATTAATTTTAAAATCTTGGAAATATGAAATGATATGCCATAACTCTTGTTGGTAGTTTCTAATATTAGGTGCCACATAATGAATAGTATTCCATAACTGTCAAGTAACAATATCTTAGTCACCAATTACATTAAAAAATACCACCTTGAGGTCTATGGCTTTCTTTAAACCCAAAATTAATGCTTCATATTTGGCAATGTTGTTTGTGCACTCAAATTATAAGCAACATGATATCAAATGTTTGTTCTCTCATGGGTTTATCAAAACACAGCCAACTCCAAAACCCTCCCATGTTTTCTAATAATCGAAATACAAAGTCCAAATGTTAGCAACAATAGGGTTAGTACTATTTACATCTATGTTACAAAAATCATAAGCACTAGTTGGATTGCAAGGAAGGAGTTCCAATTGTGTATTTGGTGGTACAGGGGATGGCTGCGCAAGATAACATCCATGATCAAATTCTAGAAAATAGTTTCTAAAAATCATTTGCTTATAATTGATAGGCTCATTAGGAGCTTCAAGCACCGTAATTGTATGTTTCATGAAAGGTTCACTCTCAACTCGGATTTGGTTGTTCTTGCCCTTTCACAGAAGCCATAAATGTGACTAATTTGTAGCAAAGTATCCTTGCAACTTACTAGACTAGTCTCTACTTAAAAGCAAGCCATAAGATTCTAGAATGTCCATAACAACAATGTTAATACATTGGGGAACTCTATGGTCTGATGATAAACATATTATAACATCATTAAGCTCAACAAATGACTATACTAGATATATATCTAATTTAATGATTTTGGCATCAGGTTTTTCCCATTTAACATTGATTTTCTTTGAAACTTATAAAGGAATGACATTTGTAGATGCACCAAAATTAACTAGGCAATTATGGACATTATAGTTAAAGATTTCAAAAGTTAAAAGAAAAGGGGGGCAAGTGGACCTAACATTTATGTTAGCTGCATTAACAACTAATTCAAGAATGATTGGAGACATACCAGACAAGGCTTGAGAACCATAAATCACTTTACCTGATAGAGGCTGAGATGTGAATTCTTGAATGATCAATTCACGTTTCCCTACTATCTTAGCTAGTTCATATATGGAAATATTTGCACAAGCCTTCTTCATATCTTCAATAATATTGTAATCAATATCTTCATCTTGAGAAGGGTGTGCTGAAGTGGTAGGTGGTGTGACTTTGTTTGATACCTTAGGGGTGGCTGACTTGTTCTTATTATTTCTAGAAGCACTCCTTTTTGATTATGTACTCCTAGATTTTTTCTAAGTGCCTTGAGCAGCAGGTAAGATCTTTCTTAACAATTGGTTCCTCACATCTTGCTCAGACACTGATCCTTTGCTCCTCAAGTTAGATTTCTTAGCTAGTTGTTGAGGAGGATCATCACTCACTAGGGTCTCACTAACACTTTGTTGATCATTGTTGAATATAAGATCAAGAGTGAGATTTGAATCACTCTCATTTGATTTTTCCTTTGCCGAGGTAGGTTCATTATCCTCTTATGTCTGTTTCGAATGCTCTTATATTGTCAAAATTTCTATAACTTTTGCTATCACAACCTTCATGTTGTGTTTCCATTGGGGGCATGTTTTCTTTGAATGAGCTTCTTGATGAAAGGCACAATAGTTATCCATTCCCAAGTTCTCAACATTAAATACAATATTGGAGCTTGGTGCAGACTTAGCCGGTTGATTAAAATTATTCTTAATAAATGGCTTAAAGGACTTGTTGCTAGTAGAAGCCTCACTTGGCATCTTTTTGAGTTTTTATTCTACGTTGGTTAACAAATTCAAAGATTTAGTCAAGCTATCCATGTCAAAAGGATATTTTTCTTTAGATTTAGCGGAAGAGGCTTGGGACTTTTTACTTGTACTTTTGGATTCTATTGAATCTTCCTAATGAACAATGACCCTAATTGACCTTAAGTCCTTATCAACAATGATTTTTTTCTGCAAACTTAAGAGCCAAATTAGCTTTTGCGGCATGCTTGACAAAAACATAAATGTTAGTAAGAAAGGAAGCAGTATAATAATCTTTAGTAATTGATTCATGCAGTTGTACATTAATGGGGAATTGGTTCAAAATAAATGTGAATCTTTGATTGAAATCCTTAACCTTTTCTTTACCCCCCATATTAAGATTTATGAGTTCTTTAAGTAACATGGCTAGAGTTTTATCATCAACAAACTTTTCTAAGATCAATACAACCATACAACTACTCCTTAAGGGAGGAGATCACTCCACAAGCCATATGCTCGTCAATACAACATTACTTGACATATCTCAATGGAGAGCCTTTAGCCTCTATATAGGCTTCATACATACAATACCATGGGTCTCTCAATACCATAATTCCATGGGATTATCACATTATTTCCTAACTACTAGTGGTCTCTTGCATAATGCGGGTTAACCACTTTATTTATTAATTATGGCCCATTTATTTTTCATCCTTACATATTATTACATCACATTATTCCCTTGGGTACCTCCATCTATACCCCATATTATCCCCCTAGGTATACTACATGAGCTCATTAACAAGCAAGTAACCACCTGCCACCTGGTGGATGAGGTGGAGGTAATTACTAACTACCAATTGAATTATAAAAATGGGGGATGTTCCTTGTTCTATGTTGGATGAAGACTCATGCAGTGCAAAACTGGGAGTGAGAAGCATATGAACAAAAAAAGAGAAAGAACAAAGGAATTGATTTGCAGACCATTTGGAGCTCGGTGAGGACCCTTTGAGGAAAAAGAAGTCAAGGTTGGGTGGAACCTAGTGGCTCCAAACTTATTTTCCAAAACACAATTGACAAGTGGGCACTCTGACTTTCTAGTGTTTTAAATTCTATCAATTGTTAAATTATTTTATTTATGTAAGTATACCTCATTATGAATCCCTAAAGCTTTATAAAGAAGTTTTTCTTTTTCCTTATGGATAAAATATTTCCTATCCATAACTTTTCTAAAACTATGACTCATCTAGTTCTAAAAATCATAAAATATCTCAACTCAAAAAATACAATTTATTTACATAGAAGAATATAAATTCTTCTAAAAAATAAAGATCCCTTTTTGAATCTTTTTCACATTGAAGACTTAATGACTTGGAAGCTCTATTGCTCCTATGTTAGAATCCTAAGGTAGAAAAATCTCATGACCTCCTGGTCATGTGTCATCAATTCCTGAATCCTCCGGATCCAAAACCTTGTGTTGTACTTGTGCATTAATTTTAACATGTTGTTGTCCTATTATTGACGTTGACTTCACTTCTCTAGGCTTCCAAAATCTATGTTGTTCTCGTCCACTTGCCTTGTTGATGAAAAGATACTCAGTCAGTTATACTTTATTTTTGGATGTCCTTTTCTTCTTACTGTACCTTCTCCTAATCATCATCTTCATTAGCATACACAACCTATCAATTTCCTCATCCGTGTTTGTCCAAGATTGTTGAAACTTGCTATCATCTCTCACTTGCTGATGCACACATTTTTTGTTCATAATAGTTTCAAGACTCTTGGCAAACTTTGGTTTATACACCTGCTTCACTATCTGCTACTCAAGTCTTGTAGCTTCCTCCTCATTATAGTCTTTCGAGGCATTTCCTCTTCTTCTCTGTTTAATTTGACAAGCTGAATATGCACTTTTTGATTTACTAATCTCTCCTCAAGAATTTTTAGCTATTCACACAATTAGTAAAATTACCTCGAATTGAATTTGTAAACTCATCACTTATTTCCTTTGTGGACCATTCCTCCAAAATTTTTTCTTCTTCCTTGAAGTCAACATCTCTTTCCTCTAGCACAAACATTTCATCCACAATTTCATTAATTGGAATTTCCTCAATATTGTCTTAATGAGGAAAATATCTATCATCTACACCAGCATGACCTACATTCACAAAAAAAGCATTAGTTTTAAAATCATGAGATCCTTGGATCTCATCATATCTTTAATCTTCATCTTCACCAAGAACTGGTACTTGTACTTGTTCTGATTCACAAATGCGAACCTCCATCTCTACTACCATGTTCTCTTCTTCCCTCTGTTGAATGCTCAACCTATGCTTAACTTCACCTGTATCTTGTGCCACTTCACTTTCTTCCATAATACCCTTCCACTTCTTTGATCTTCATATTATTGTTGTAGTAGCTCCATAAGCACATTCAACTGTACCTTCATCTCAGTCATCTCTTTCTCAAATTCCTCATCCTTCATCTTCCTCATGCCAACTACTTTGGCATTCTCTTTCATTTTCTTGTGACTTCTCCTTGAACCCTTGACATGACTATCAATAGTCATTGTCACTTCCTTCTTTCATGAACTCTCCTTTTCCACTTGTGAGCTGCAATCTAGCCAACACCTCACCAAGCTATCTCCTCTAAACTTGGCCAATGGTTCACTTCACTTGAACCTTCTTTTTGAGCACTCCTTGCTCTCTTAACTATTGCATTTACCTTACTAACTGAGAATTTTCACTTTTCCTCTTCGTCTTCAACAATATTAATTTATTTCTAGGGTTTTGTCACAAATTTCTTCACCTGAGAACTTTGTATGCTGCTTCTCCCTTTGTCATAAATTTACTGTTATAGTGGCTTCTACTTACACAAACACAAGACCAATAGCCTGTCAGATCTTAATATATTTTCTCTTCCATCATTTACATAAAATTTTATGTGCTATGTTCCTGCAAAAACAAAAACCTTCTCACTTAGATCTATGTTTCCCAAAGAGCATATTCTTGCTCTGATACCACTTGATGTAGGAAAAATATGACTTTTTCTGCAAACTCCTCTTCTATGTCATAAAGGATTTTACAAAATTTGGGATCTCTATGGATTCTACCCAAATTCAAGCTTGATTTAGCTAGAATTCAGAAAGGAATTCTACCCATCTCCATTATTCAATTATATTTAAACAACATACCCATTTATAGACTTAATTTCATATTAGTTCCATATTTCACAGACAAACTAGAATTCTTCATTCACACAAACACACAGAGAATTCATGAACTCAATAAATGTATGAAAACTCCATTTCATTAATTAAAATAAGTACATACACAAATACTCAGAAGCTCTCTTCCTCTCTGGGCCAATTCTACATTCATTTGGCCATTCTCTCTTTTCCTCACTTACTCTCTTCTTTTATTGCACATAAGCTTACAATAGATAGAATTTAGAAACATCATGGTTTTTTTCTAGATCCTAAAATCAATCCATAAATCACCCATAAATCACTCCATAAACCATATTTTTGTAAATTCTAAAATCACTCAATCTATCCCTAAAATATCTCAAGCTTTATAGGAAGATTTGCTTTTTCCTTATGGATAAAATCTTTCCTATCGATAGCTTTTCTAAAACTATGAATCATCTAGTTCTCAAAATCATAAAATATATCAACTCCGAAAAAACAATTTATTTACATAGAAGAATATAAATTCTTCTAAAAAAAAAGGACCCATTTTTGAAGCCTTTTCACATTGAATACTTAATGGCTTGGAAGCTCTAATGCTCTTGCATCATTAATTAAAAACTTAAGTGAAATTAAAATGAATGAGAGAACTTGTTTTTAAGTGTTAAGACTTGATTTACAAATGTGGACTATAAAAATATAGTGGACAATGAAAAGAAACGCAATGGTAAATTATTGAAATATAAATGAAGAAAAATTGTATGAATATTTTATCTAAATCTAAATAACAAAATTTCAGTGTAATTTGAGAGGTACATTACATATTTTATCTCCAATTTTTTTTTTTTAGTTATTTTTCTTCGGAACTTATACTTCCATTCTCCCATTCACACTTACCTTCTCACATTAGGTGCTATTGTCACGATATATTACTTCATTGGTTGCATCCCACTCCACTGGACCGTTATTTCCTCTCAAGTTGCTTATGATGCGATCTCCATGCATGTACCCTCTCATCCTTAGGAAACACAATGGATCCATGCATGTTGGTCATTTTGTGCACTCTGTGCTTAACTCCACATTGGCCTATTTACTAGGGATTCTATCTCATCTTCATCCTCAATGTTGGCTTTTTCAATGACCATCTCCTTCTTCAGGGAATAATCCCTTGGCTATGATACCACTATTAGATATAAAAGAAATGCGAGAGAAAATAATTATAGAAACAATAACACAATAATAAAGAACATATACCATGCATACATTGATTTACCCTAGAAAACCCAACTGGGGAAACCAACCTAATAATAGATCTATTATTATCTTATGGCTTAAACACAACCATGCCTTAACTTAAAAGAAACCAAGCTGGATAACATCCTGACCCAACTGCAGTGAGCCCTCTGCTCAACTCAAGCACATTTCAATGGAGAATCCCAAAGCCTTTTAAAGGCTTTACTACATGTAATCCATGGGCTCTAATACCATAAGCCACAAAAAAACCATGTGCCTAAAACCACCATTGCAGAACTAACAAATTTGACTCTTTCACCAAGTCAAATTGGCCCTAACAATACCATATGTTAAAAATCAAATATCATATGTTAAAACTTCAATGTTATGCTTCATAGTCACATGATATACCATTCATCCATTATTAAATGCTAGCACAAACTTTGAGCCAACTATGCCACAATACTTAAAACCCATATCATGTACATTCTTTGCCATCATACAACTATAAATGCAAACCAACCACTTTCCATATAGTCCTATAAACATATCTTCTTACCTCACACACTATTCTAACCTTGCCTTATGACCAACATTATAACACACTTTTTGAGATACCCATACATTATGAGCTTTTTCCAACCTTTCATATAGGCCAAAAAATGATACATATATGCACCAGTTATGTACCACAGGTAGCATGTTTAGGAATGAATTCACATTTAGAACTTGTGAAAGTGAAACAATATGCAAAAATGATCTTTGTATCATGATCAACCCTCTAATGTATATTTGAAACTTAAATTTTCATGCCGCATAGTCATGTAAGCCATAAAGCTCATGTAAATCATTCATAATACTTTAACTAGTGGGACCCCACCTACTTTAGCTTAAGAAAAACACAAGGATATCAAGATTTGCAATATTTTTGCAAGCTTTAATATGGGTGAGCCATATATGGGTAAAAAAATCACTTTTAATTTATATTTCAACTTGTGCATGTATATGCTTTCCTTGTTGAATAGGAAGCAGTCAGAAGTTGAACTCATAGCAACAAAGGTAGAGTATATAATAGCCTTTTTTTGCTTGTTTTGAGGCCATACAAATTCCCAAGTTGGTAACAGAGTTGTTAGGTCCCTATAATACTAGTGATTACCCCATTACTATTGTAGTTGTATCCCCCTTATTAATATTGTTGTTCCCCTATTGTCCCCATATTTTTATTACTGTGCCCCATAGAATCCCTCTATTGTTATTTTTGCGGCTTTATATTATTATTGTTAGGTCGGCTGGGTTATATTGTGACTCCTTAGACTCCTATATATAGAAAGGAGGTTTTGTCATTTGAATCATCCAAGAATTGTTCATTTGTGTAGTGTAAAGGAGGTTTCCCCCTTGAAGAGGCTAAATTCTAAGGCATTGATATCTCTTTTCTATCTTTTTGTGAGCTGGTTTCATAACATTTGGTATCAAAGCTTTGGATTCTAGGGTTTCGTTGCTCCAAATAGGTCATCGTGGCATTTTTGCTATAACTTTTTTTCTGTGACGTTTTAGAAGCGAAAAGAAACCCATTTGAGATGAAATCTTAATGAACCTCAGGTCCGAATTTCAGAGCTTTTTGCACTATATTTGCAGAGATATGATCTGAGGAAGTTTGTCTTTTTGCAGACTCCTGAATTACATTCCAAACAAGTGACCTGGGGAAAATATTCATAACTTTCTCTTTGAGCATCGGATTGAAATTTTGTAAGAAGGTACAGAAAGAAGACAGACTGTAGTTTCTTGTATATAGTTTTCAGTTCCAAACATTGAAACAGTGACACGTGGCACTTCATACAAGTTCGCTCTTCTGGAAAGGTCTATAATCAGGTCATCTTGGGAGATTGTGCATAACTCTTTCTTGGAGAATCCAATTTGGATTAGACAGGTGGAATTGGAAAAAGGAAGCAGAGGGCTACTACAGGTCGCAATTTCAGAAGTGGATGATCCGAAATTACAGAGATACATCAGATTCAATATCAAGCTCCTACAAAGTGAAAAAAGGTGTGTAGTTTTTTTTTTTAACTTTTGCATAAGCTTGGTTTGAAAAATTAGCTTGAAGGAATTCAAAGGGCATAGTAAAGCATTATTATCGGTAGTTGATGCCCGGAGGAAAGAAAATTCAAACACCTAGTAAGCAACCTGAAAGCTATAGCACGACAAATGAAGAAGAGGAAGAAATGCAACATGGTATATCAAAATTACGAGACCAAGTGCAACAAAGTGTCACTTGCACAAAAAGTAACAAAATCTAAAATGAAAGATGTAGAAGCTAAGATGGATCATTTAAAGAAAGGTGTAGAAGCTAAGATGGATTGTTTAAAGAAAGGCGTAGAAGCTAAGATGGATGGCATGGAAGCTAAGATGAATGGCATGGATGCTAAAATGGATGGCATGGATGATAAGATGGAAGAATTGAAGATAAATATGAATAAGTTGCTACAAGAAATGGTCACTAATGGTGAAAGGGTAGTAAAGGAAACTCATGATGAGAACAAAAGAAATGTTAATCATGACTCCATAGACTCTAATGTTGGATCAAAGACCCACCATATTCCAAAAATTGATATGAGGAAGTTTGATGGCAAGGATCCCGCAACATGGATATTACAGATGGAGCAATTTTTCGATCTCAATAATGTGAAAAACACACAAAAGGTACGTATTGAAACTTTATATTTGGAACCAAATCAGTTTTTATGGTATCAAGGTCTTTGCTCTTGTAAACAAATTATCACTTGGGAATTTTTTACGGAAGAATTGACAGCACATTATGAGGATACAAAAAGAAAAACTTTTTTTAGCCAATTGATAAGTCTCAAACAAAAGGGTTCAATAATGGAGCACATTGAGGAGTTCCAAAAATTGAACATAAGGGTAAAAAATATTCCAGAGGAGCATAGGATTGATGTGTTCATAGGGACTTTAAAGGATAATATCCAACATGATGTTCACCTTTGGGAACCTGATTCATTAGAGAAGGAATTTAGGTTAGCAAGAAAAATGGAAAGCAAAATTATGGCAACCAGGAAGCATGCCAGTGACAACTATAAAGATGGAAGTGTTGTTACCCCTAGCCTTCCACAACCTATAAGGTTGACACCACAACAATTGGAAGAAAAAAGAGCAAAATGGCTTTGTTACAATTGTGATAGCAAATACACTAAAGGTCATAAGTGTGCTGAGAAGAAATTATTCTACATAGATTGTGAAGAGGAAGAAGAAAAGGAGAAAAAAAGGTCAAAGGAAGAGGATATACTCCAGGAAAAAAACCTAGATAAAGAAGAAATGAATCTGACCATATCTTGTAATGCATTGGCTGGAATTACCACTCCTCAAACCATCAAGATAGAAGGACAAATCAAGAAGAAAAAGGTAATAGTGTTGATTGATTCAGGAAGTACCCACAATTTTATTCATTGTAAGGTAGCAAAAGAATTGAATTACTTCCTATATCCAGCACTAGAGTGTCAAGTGATGGTTGCAAATGGAGGAACGATAAATTGCTCTGGAAAGTGTCATAATATCAAGCTATCCATGGGAGAATATGTATTGACTAGCCCAATGCTTTCCATTCCAATGGGAGGTGTTGATGTTGTACTAGGAGTCCAATGGCTACAATCCTTGGGTACAATAACTTTTAATTTTCAAGAACTTTTCATGAAATTTTCTGCGGAAGGAAAGGAAGTTGAATTAAGGGGTATTGTAGGGAAACTGGGAAAGATAATTAGCTCTAAAGGTATGAAAAAGCTTCTAAAAAAGGAACAAAGAGGTGTAATTGCTCAATTATGTTCGCTAGATGTTTCCACATCAGAATCATCTATTTCTCCAGATCTCCAAAAAGTCATGGACAATCATTCTGTTAGGTTCCTATACCAATAGGTTTCATTTTTCATGATTGACTGTGGAAGAGCCAAATATGTTCATCTTTTCATGCTGCAAAGGTTCCATATTTTGTAAACAAATGAAGAAAATTAAAAAATAAAAGAGGGTATGCCCTAAAAGAATAATCAAAGGGAAAGAAAAATGAATTGGTCAGAGAAAATAATAGAAATGAACCCCAAACCAAAAGACCAGGAAAGTGTCCAGTCAAAATGCCACGACTATCTTGTTTGCAAGTTCACAATGTGCAAATATTGTTGCTTACCACACTTGATGGATGGCCCAACAGTTCCATCTGGACCATTCCATATTTAAATTTGCTTTTGTAGAATAGAGAAAGAATATCTATCCAAACAGTTCAAGCTTGGCTGATGAGTAGATAGATAGAGAAAATAAGGAGCCCATCTGCTTAATCTGGGCCCTTGGAAGAGATAAGGGTAGACCTAGATTGGAGGGCAGTCAAAAGAAAAGAGGAACTTCAGGGTTTGCAAGTTCAAATGCACCCAATCAAAATGAAGAAAAAATGCTAGGTGCACTAGGTTGGGTAGGTAGTTTGAGGTTGTAGAAACAAGGTTGTGATCTTTTTGCCTTGTCAAGAAGGACTCATCTCATCAGTGACACAAGGACCATGGCAGTTGTTTGGCTGCAGAACAGTGGAAGCATCACTAATTTCCTCTTATTCCCCATAAATCATTTACTAACATCCCCACAAGGACCTTGGGATCTGCCCAATAGTCCTGCTTTCACTTCATTTTATGAGAAATGCTAAGTCAAACTCTGAGTTTACTTAATGAAAAGAAGCCACATTTCTTGTGTAAAAATCATCATTCCATACTCTCTTCATTTTCTTATGTCTAAGTTTTCACTTTATAAACTTAGCATTTGTTCATGCAGTCTCATTCCATAAAGTCATATTAACATCTAACTTTATTATTTAGCTCCCTAAATCATTTTCCCACTCCTATTTTTACAAAAACTATATAAAACCCAAAAAAATCTAAATATCCCTACCCATTGGCAATTATAGCCATACAATACAGTTTTGGGGAATATTAAGTCCATTTGGGACCTTAGTATTAACCCTTCCGCGTATATACCTGGGGGTCATCCAACTTCTGGTTAGATGAATAACCCTGCTAACCCACCCACCTAAAACCATGTAAATAACCCCGCATGCAAATACATAGTGGGATTAGTTTAATATTTGGTTAAACTAATAACCATACCCGCCTGCGCAACCACAAAACCCATTAACCCAAAGTTTTTACCCCCGCGGAATTTTATAATATTAAATATACAGGCGGGTCCCTGCGCCATATCATACCATCACCTACCCTTCCCGTCAACCCTCCGATCCGGCCTTGCAGATCCGACGGCTCACGCTAATATAGGAGTCACCCCGCTGTATGAGGGTTAGATCCCGATAGAAAGCGGTTTTGCCGCCGTATGCAGGGACGCGTGGCCCATTTCTATTGCATCGGGCCCGCGCTGACAGAAACCGCTCCCATACCAAAAGTGGTCCAATGGAAACCGTTTACCGCTTATCCTCCCCACCGCCCACATCATCCCCACGTCGGCTTCTGCGCCAGCGCCCACACTACTGTACGTCCGCCGTGGCCGCCCCATCACCCATCCACGTCAGCCGCCACGTTATCCGCCGTACCATGCTATAGGACAAGGTGACGTCATGCTGACATCAGCACAAAAAGCGCCAAAAAGTCCGAAAAACCACAAATTTTCGTTAAAACTCATGAAAGTGATGTTTTTGTTTATTTTTTATACGACCAATGGGGAAAGTATTTGCATGAAAAATATGTCCAATCCACCGTTGACGTCCCACTCTACCACCCAGGCGTATTCAACCTGCAACCCGACCTCCTCGGCTCTACCTGCAACTCCATTCCAAAGCAAACTCTCGAAAAAAAAAACAGGTATTTCCTCGGGAACGCCCATAAACCCTGTTTTTTCATAATTTCTCTGTAAAAGATCACCAATACACCTAAATTCACTTCAAAGACATTACCGCTCGCAAAATCCTCCGCTATGCTTCACTGTGTAACCATACTGATGAGAAAAACCTGCCAATTCTCTGACCCTCTGCAAATTGCCCATTAAAGCTCGAAATCCAGCTCCTGTTCGCCTGCAAAACCACCAAAAAACCTGTGAAATCCCTGCTCTCTCCACGATTTTCAAGCTTCCTCATTGAAGAATCCTGCAGACTCTGTACTCTCGGTGAGTCCCACTCAGCAAGGACACCTTCGCACAGAACTCAAACTGCAAATTCCCTATCAAAAAATCCATTGTCAGGACTCTGTTTCCTGTTGAAATATAGACCAAATCCAACTATAATCACAGTAAATCATGGAGGCTCCAGTGGCCCTGAATATTGCACCATTAAATGCACCTCATAAAGAGTTAGAGTGGATACCTCTTGCTGATAGAGACTATCAAATTGATGATATGGAGGGAATCAAGCCTCACCTTCAGGCTTTCTGTGAAATAAGGAATAACTTCAGAAACAAAGCTGACCTGTTTGGAATATGGGAGTCTAATATGCCTATATATTACCTGCCTTCAGTCAATGTCTTCCCTGACCTCATCCATCAGTGTTGTGCTAACTATGAGCCTTCTCAAAGGGCAGTGATGGACCCTGCTGGAAATGTCCTCTTTTACATTACCCCTCAGTCCATAAATGAGATGCTGCAATTCAAGCCAACTCAGCCTCTGGTCCCCCTTTCCATGAAACAATTGCTGGATCAAGCCTCAAAGTTGTCCCCTGCAGAAGTTGACCGAATTTCCAAGCTGTTTATGCCACCAGAGTGTTACTCCAGATTCACAATCCCCTATCACCATGCTTGGTTTACTGAGGATGGAAAAATGCTCATAGACATGATTTCCTACATCCTGGGATTCTGAACAAGTGAAATTGTGGATGAGACTGTCTTTGCTTTGATGTCCATGTTTACCCCAGGAGAGCCCCCTGCTGTCAAGTATGATTATGCCACCTTCATAGCTAAAAAAATTCATGAGCAGTTCATGAATTTGGAGAGAGAAAGGGTGTTCAAATACACTTCATATATATATCATTTACTGTTGTTCTATCAATCTGATAGTTTCCCGGTTTTCCTTAAAAAATTGGATGCTAGGGGGGAGCGAAGGTCTGTAATATTTTGGTCCTCTGTGTTCCATCTTGTTAATTACTCCCCATAAACATACTGTGAGTTCATTGACCTTTTTATCTATCCAGCCACTTGCTTATTGTCAACAGATCGTCCTCCCAGGCTCACTGCTGAAATGCAGAGAATCCTACATCTCTCAAAGGGATATAACATTGGTGACTGGTACTTCTACCAAAACCACACTGTAATAAGGATTTATGGCTGTGAATTAGCCCCTTACAGACTACCAAAATATGTCCCCATGAGACTCTTTGCCTTGGAGTACTATCGGCAGTTCAACAGTGCAGACTTAACTCACTTCTATGGTGCTAGGAAAAAAGCACAACTCAAGATAAGACACCAACTGGGCCCTTTTATCTTTAATAAAAGGGAAGAAGCATGGAAGGATGCTGACACTATTCTGAGAGAGAAACTTAAGCTCAAACTAAGTTTCCAGTGGTCACCATATGACCCTGAACATTTCATAAGCTTTAGAAGAGTTAAAAACAAGCTCACAGGGTATGTGCACCACAGAATCCTTGAAATTGAACAATATGCCAATCAACAAGAATGGGTAGAGGGCACACTAGTGGAAGAGCTTACTGAAGAAGAGATAACAGAAAAAGCAATCAAAAACCTTGAAAAATCAGTTGACCTGGAATCTTTTGGACAAGTGTTTTTCACAGGTCCTCGACACCTTGGAGAAGGCACCTCATCTTCCATGGTTTCCCAGCAACCTGCCCAAGTAAGTTCTCCACCAGTAGACACATCTAAAGGAAAAGAGGTGCAGCAGTCAGAGTAGTAGGTACTTCATTCTGAGCAGCGAGAGACGATGGCAGACCACCCAGTTTGAACAGATGAACAAAGTCAAGGGCAAGATCCTTCAACACAAGTAAATATGACCAAAATCCCTGTGTTATAGACTCCTCTTAATGAGGAAAGGGCCAAAAAAAGGGATAGACAGGAAGAGACACCCACAGGGACATCTACAGATCAGCAAGGAGAAAAAAGACAAAGATTAAATCCTTATTCAGAAGAAGAATTTCTAGAGGGGCCAATTGAATAGCAAGTTCCCCCAAGTATGGAGACAATAACTAGCTCCTTTCAGCCAGAGCAAGAAAGACAACAAGGTGTGGAGGTTACATCCACCAGGCAACAGAGCAGACAGGGTTCTGACATCAAGAAGGCATTCACCGATATCAAGGCCAGAAATGAGCCAGTAAGGTTCCAGCTTTATAACCAGTTGCTGAGAATGGCTCCCACTAATCAACAAAGGCTAATGGCAGCCTATGATATCCAGGAAGGGAAAATGACCCTCAGCCATTTTCATACCTACAACGCAGCAAGCACAATCAACTACTAACTATATTAGAACCAATCTGGAAGTTCTATCCAAGGACATCCATCCAATGGACCAGATTGAATTGCACAAACAAACCAGTGAAATGGTATATTCTACCTTGGCAGACAAAACATTATTGGCTCATAGATTGCAAAACTCATTGCACAATACTTCTGCCCAACTGGAATTAGAGAAGGCCTCCTCAATGGCTAAGGATAGTAGAATCAAATCCTTGGAGGAGATTATTATAGAGTTGGAACATGATCCCAAGGATCCTAAGGGCATTCAGGCCTTGATCAGAAAGAAAGAGGAAGACATAGCAGCCCTCAGAAGACAACTCAGGCTGCCAGCTACAATACATCCTTAAACTACAGAGGTGGCACAAAAAAAAGAAGAGGAGTATGTGGTTACTTTGCTCATGAGGATGCATAAAAGATTGATAGAAATAGAGAGTGCCTTGGAGACATCACTACAAGGGAGATAGGGAGAGTTGGCCTCTCAGCTAGTTCAAACAACTCACATTCTTACAGCTGCTCCTCCTACGGTCACCACAACAGTCCCTCCTACTGATCCAACATCAATAGCAGGTACCTCAAGTTCAGCACCAGTTTCAGCAACAACTACAGCAGCAACAGAGCAAGAGGCCAGCCTGAGTATGGAGGAAATGATGAAAGAAATAAAGGCTCTGGAAGTACAGATGGCAGAATTGAAAGAGGCCAAAGAAAAGCTGGCCAAAATTGAGGTAAGATATGACAAATCAAAGATGGATGTAGCTGAGAAGACAAGGGAAGTAAAAACCCTAGAGAAAAGGATAAAGGAGCTGGAAAAGGAGCTTACTCTTGATAAGACTCTAGCTGAAGTCAAGAAAATTTTGTGGGCCAAAATTGGCCAATCCATTACTGACCAATGGCAATCCATTGAAACTATACATGAGCAAATGGAATTGATAGGCTTAGCTCAATTTGAAAATCAAAAGGCTAGAGCATCTTTAGGAAATATGCCTGAGCAAGCCAATAGAATGATCCAATTTCTCAACACTCATACCAAAGAGCAGTTGGCAACAATAGGTATCAGGAACAGGACAGATACCATCTTACTAGTGAAAAGGGTGCTGACCCTAAGGAATTTTGTGCAAACTTTGGAAAGAAAATGCCAAGAAATGCAAGCAGAGGTAAATGAGTTCAGAATAAAGTTTACAACATTACAGAGCAGAGGGCTATCCAGTTTATTAACCAGCACTGGAAGACTACTATCACATGAGAAATATACCAACAGGGTAAACAACTATGCCTCCAATCAAATTACAACATCCTTAAGCACCTCAGAAGAAACAGGGCCTCCCTCTGGGTAGAGTCCTTATGACAAACTAGAAAATCTGTTCTATATTAAACATAAGATGAACCATCTTTTTGAAGTATAGCCCAATTTTTATAGATACACTAAAGCTGATGAAACACTGATAAAGATACAAAGACATCAATTACCTACAGAGGATTGGTGGAAAGGAATGCTGGAGACATTACTCAGGTAATTTTGTTTATTTTTCCTTTTGGTCAGCTACAGGTCAACAATTACAGAGGCACTATCCACTTGTCAAAGGGTAAAGAATAGCAAAAAAGCAGAAAATAAATGGTGACTACAGCTCGTTAATGAAAAAAATCAAGCACTGATGACAAGGCCAAGACAACGACAAGCAACATAGCGACATCAAGGCAGCAAACGCAGAATGAATGCGCAACAACCAGCCGACTCACTCAGCCTAGAAAGTCAAAATACCTTTGACAAATTGGACAACTAGCACATTCATATTTACTGCAACATTTATTCCCTCATTTACTGCTTCTTAAGAGTTGGTAAAGGAAGTTATGAGTTCAAAACTTATCTTCATGATATTTTGTATCTCCCTTTTTGTATAAATACCTCCCCATAATATGTATTTGGGGTTGGTGATTTTCTCTCTGGACTGCGCTGTAAACTCTCAGACTGTTCTAATACAAACGTTGTTGAAGTTCACTTTTGATGATCGTCTGGATGTGGATTTGATGTTCTGGGACCCGCTACACAATTCCTGTGTCATTCTATGGATCAATAAGTGATTCTAAACTATGTTTTATGTTTTCTGTGTTTGCAAATTTCTCATATGTTCTATAATCTTGGTAACAGAGAAGAAGAATAGCCCAGGATTTGTTTAAATGCACCCTGTGTTCAATCTCTGCTATTAATTATGTTTTCTTCAGAATTAGTCATAAATATGAATTCTTAGTTGCTCATGTTTGCACTAATTCTTTCACTTTGAATATTACCTAGGAATTCTTCATTGCTCCTTGATAATATCCATGCACTCTCCCCCGGCCAGCATAATGAAAGATTCTTGATTGCCTTTCATTCCCTGACTTCACTCCATCAATTTCAGATTTGAAAATTGTTCCAAAACTGCCTATCTTGCTCTGTAGCATTACCATTTACCCAAGAAACACTTTCAGCAGTACACCATCATTGACTCCATTGCCCAATAGTATAGACTGTTTTGGACTTGCATCCCAGCTCTGCCTGAAATCACCATCCAACAAACTTAAAACAAAACCTTGTACATCATAACTAGCCTAAAATACTCCAAAAACAAAGCTAAATTACAAAGAGAGAGCCCTCTCTGGTTGCAGGTAGGCTAGGACCTGCAGCTAAAAGATTGGTTAGTGGTTACCTCAGCCGTATTCCCTTTAGGAGGCAGGGAACAACCTGAGTGATAACACATTCCAAGGTATTTGAGACTCCCAAAGGTCTCCCATATATTCGTGATCATGATCATGCTATTCATCTGATTCCAGGAAGTGTTCCTCCAAACATCAAGCCGTACAGATATCCCTATTCGCAAAAGAGTGAAATTGAACGTATGGTTGTAGAAATGCTAGAGGCTGGTATAATTCAACCTAGTCAAAGTTCTTTCTCTGCTCCAGTAGTATTGGTGCACAAGAAGGATGGATCATGGCGCATGTGTCCGGATTATAGGGAGCTCAACAAGCTCACTATTAAAGATAAGTTTCCCATTCCTATCATTGATGAATTGCATGGATCAATTTTATTCACCAATTTGGATCTTCGTTTAGGATATCATCAAATCAGAATGAAGACTGAAGACATTTTGAAAACAACATTTAGAACTCATGAGGGTCATTATGAATTTTTGGTCATGCCTTTTGGCCTTACCAATGCACCTTCTACATTTCAAGGTTTGATGAATTCCATTTTCAAACCCTTCCTTAGAAAATTTGTGTTAGTATTTTTTGATGATATACTAATCTATAACAAGTCTTGGAAGGATCATGTTGAACATGTTGACAGGGTGCTAGAACTATTGGAGGAGAAAAAATTATATGCAAAAAGATCCAAATGTTTCTTTGGAGTACAAGAGGTGGAATATCTGGGTCATATTGTATCTCATGAAGGAGTTAAGGTAGACCCTAGCAAAATTAAAGCCATTAAGGAGTGGAAAATCCCCACATCCATAAATCATCTACGAGGATTTCTCGGGTTGACAGGGTATTATCGCAAGTTTGTTAAGAATTATGGGAGAATAGCAACACCTCTAACAACATTATTGAATAAATATGCATTTTCATGGACTCCAGAAGCAATAAAGGCCTTCGAACATCTTAGAGAGGCAATGTGCCAAGCACTGGTATGAGCTACACCGGACTTCACAAAAACCTTTATTATGGAATGTGATGCTTCAGGAAATGGAATTGGTGCTGTTTTAATGCAAGATGAAAGACCCATTGCTTTTGAAAGTCGTCCAATCAAGGGAAAGTTTTTACACAAAGCTATTTATGAGAAGGAAATGTTTGTAATACTACATGCACTTAAGAAATGGCGACCCTACCTAATGGGAAGACATTTCAAGGTAAAAACGGATCATGATAGCCTTAAATACTTTTTAGAACAAAGATTATCCTCTGAAGAGCAACAAAAGTGGGTCACAAATATGTTGGGTTATGAATGTGAAATCATCTACAAAAAAGGGAAGCAAAATGTGGTGGCATATGCACTCTCAAGAAAGGATGAGGATGTGGAAGCATTGTTGTGCGCCATTTCTATTATCCAACCAGATTGGATAAATGAAGAAAGGGAGGAATGGAAGAATGGTGAAGAAGTATGGGCACTTATTCGAAAGTTACAACAAGATTCCAGTACATCTGATACATTTAGCTGGAAAAATGATTCGTTATGGTACAAAGATCGCTTATACCTCTGTAAGAATTCGTAACTCAAACAAAAGGTTCTTATGGAAGTGCACACTTCTCCCTTAGGAGGGCACTCAGGATTTTTAAAAACTTACCACAGGGTTAAGAAGGAATTTTTTTGGGATGGCCTTAAATCGGATATTCAAAAGTTTGTGGCAAAATGTTTGGTTTGCCAACAAAATGAAGTTGAAACAATTAAGACCTTGGGTATATTACAACCTTATCCATTCCAAGCCAATGTTGGGAGGAGGTTTCAATGGATTTTATCACAAGTTTACCCAAGTCTGAGGGAAAGAGTGTCATCATGGTGGTAGTTGACAGACTTACCAAGTATGCACACTTTTGTGTATTATCACATCCATTTAAAGCCAGTACAGTTTCTACTGCATTTATGGAAACAATTCAAAAGCTACATGGAAACCCAAAGATTATTGTAAGTGACAGAGATCCCATTTTCACTGGAATTTTTTGGACAAAATTATTTTCTTTTCTTGGTACTCAGTTAGCTCATAGCTCATCTTATCATCCTCAATCTGATGGGAAAACTGAGATAGTAAACAAATGTTTGGAAGGATATCTTCACTGCTTTGTATCTGATAAACAAACACAATGGGTGAAATGGTTACCTTTGGCTGAATGGTGGTATAAAACTTCCTTCCATATAGCAACAAAAATGACCCCATTTATGGCACTTTATGGATATTAGCCACCGTCCATCACATCATATTTAAGAGAAAATTCTAAGGTTCAGGCAGTGGAACATCACATCGAACATCAACACTCTTAAAAGATAACTTCGTGTTGGCACATAATAGAATGAAAAAACAGTCAGATCAAGATCACAACAAAAGAAGTTTTGATGTAGGTGATTGGGTATTCCTACGGCTACAACCATATAAAAAAATGTCCCTCAAGCAAGCTAAGAAGGATAATAAATTATCACCAAAGTATTATGGTCCGTACAAGGTGTTGTAAAACATTGGTACTATGGCATACAAATTGGAGCTTCCTACAGCGTCTCGAGTGCACCCAGTTTTCCATGTTTCATGTTTAAAGAAGGTTATAAGTGACAAGCTCCCAGTTCAAACAATATTGTCAGAACTTGAAGAGAAAGGAAAAATTATATTGGAACCGGAACCAGTCACAGAAACAAGAACTCGACAGCTACGAAATCGATCAATTTCAGAGTATCTCATCAAGTGGAAGAACTTATCTGCTAAAGATTCCACATGGGAGGATGAGAATTTTATATAGAAACATCCAGAACTACTCAAGCGTTGAGGACAACACTTTTTTTGAAGGAGAGGGGTATGTTAGGTCCCTATAATACTAGTGATTACCCCATTACTATTATAGTTGTATCCCTTATTAATATTGTTGTGCCCCTATTGTCCCCATATTTTTATCACTGTGCCCCATAGAATCCCTCTATTGTTATTTTTGTGGCTTTATATTATTATTGTTAGGTTGGCTGGGTTATATTGTGACTCATTAGACTCCTATATATAGAAAGGAGGTTTTGTCATTTGAATCATCCAAGAATTGTTCATTTGTGTAATGTAAAGGAGGTTGCCCCCTCGAAGAGGCTGAATTCTAAGGCATTGATCTCTCTTTTCTATCTTTTTGCAAGCTGGTTTCATAACAAGAGTTGAACACTAAGAATTTGGAGCCCAGTATTGTTTACAATGAAAATAAAATTTGCATCAGGCTCTATGAGAATCTAGTGCTTCATGATCACTTCGAGCACGCCAATATTCGATACTATTTCCTCAAAGACAGGATCCAAAAGGGAGTAGCAATCGTGGATTTTGTCCCTTCATATTTGAAAGTGGAAACTTTTGACCCAACCCTTGGATAAGGGGAAGTTTGAAATGTTAAGGGGGAGAATCGGTTTGGTAGGGAATACCTTTCTTGCAAATTGGGGGCGTTAGTTTTACCTGTCACATAGTCATTGTTTTCCCTAAGTAGCAACACACTGAACATCTCCATACAACCTTTATCCTTGTGTAAGTATAAGGGAAGCGTATTTTTAGTGAGCATGCAACATGAATTAAGAAGTCATTTACGATCAAGGCACATGCATACACCATCTTTCGAGTTTTCCATTAGTATAAGGTTAGTGCAAAAATTAGGAGGGCACATGGCATGGGGGTGTTATTATCTTTTAGAGTTTCTTATCTAGATTATTTTTTTAGTTTTAGTTTAATTGTTGCCTTGTTTTTTAGGAGTTTGTGTCCTCAACATAAATAAAGTGCATAACATAGGTAATTATTTGGTTTTAGCCCAAGCTTTATTTCTTAGGCAATATGCTCATGCATGCTTGGACACATTATTCTAGGTAGAGATTATGATAGATTGTATTTTATAACTTAGTCACACCATAAGGGTGATCAATAATATTTGTAAACTCCAGGTTATATCCTTATAAAAGACAAGTTAGGGTGCAACACTAACGTGGTTAGCCACCCACTTACATTGTGATTCTTTTCTTTTGAATTAATAGGGAGTGACATGGTTAAGTGCAATTGTTTTGTGTTTGATGCTTGTATTTTTGAACTTATGTGTTTGGGGATGAATTATTCCTTGTCTATTATAATGATAAATAATTTAATTATTATTTTCCTACATTTTGGTTTAATTTTTAAGCGCACAAATATTTTAACATGCAATGAAAAATAATAATAAAAAGGTTAGAGTGGTTGTTGGGTTATTGACACAAGGATAATTTAGGCTATAGGGATTACAATTTAAATAATTAAAATAGGACCAAAGAGGTTAACATACCAGGTAACATAGTGGTTCTAAGGGTTATTTATAGGGGGGGATATAATAGTTATTAGCATGATGATGATAGGGTTATCAGGGTTAGGGGTTAGAATATATCACTATGGATAAAGGAGATATGCAAAATGACCACTAAGGATTACTAACATATGATTTACGTGAGTTAATAATATTATTAGAATAGATAAAAAGGGATTATTAATATGGACCATAAGGGTGCTGGCGGGACAAAAATATTTAAGGTAAGGGTTGACAACATCAACAAATCGAAGGTAGATTATCGACAAGAAGAATAAATTCAAGAAAGAAAACTATATAAACTACCAAAGTTGGGTTTGAGAGTACCTGTAGGTCCTAGGTTTGATGTCAATCCCGTAGGGTCCAAACTCTCTACTTCCTCCAAAGTGATCAAATCTGCAACACAGTTTAGAGAAGCATATACATAGAAACTAGTTCAAAATGTGTGCATAATAAACATGTTATATCATCAAGCATAAACATATAAATCATGATATATTACACATGAATCATAAAAAACATGAGATCATAGCATATAAGGAACAAGACAAAGCTTCTTTATTGATATCAACAAATAATATTGGTTAGATACAACCTGATCCAAACATGACACCAACGAAATCTTCCTCTGGATCCTTCTAGCCCAAGCCTCAAAGATCAACTCTCAATCATGTGCAAAAGGATTCCATATAATGAAGGATGAGCATCTATGCAAGGAAACAAGGGTTTCCTATGATTGGGAGTGCAGGAGGCACAGGGAAAATAAGATTTGATTTGGGGACAAAAAGGACTGTAACGTTGATAGTGTATCTCCTTCTATGATTAGGCCTTCCCATGAGGTGTATAAATACCACCAGAAATCAGTTGATTTAGTTAGGTCACAGGCTACTTTAGGTGGGATTTCAGTGAAACCCATAAACCCTGCCCGAAAAAAGGATATATTTTTATTTTTTCATATTTTCAATCATATACACGGGTTTAGTATTATGGTACTTGCATGAGTCACACATGGAATTCAAAATATTGTTTTTTAATAAATGATCAAGTTTGCATAGGAAAGGGCTGCCCAAGGCCATATTAGAGTATCAAAACTATAGAAGCGCTAAATGATGCTATAACAGATGCCCCCTAATATATGAGGTCAGAAGGGGTACATGATGGCCAAAATGTATTAAGTATAAAGAGGGATCATTTGAGGACCTGATAGGAGATCACCAGATTCCAACCCACTAAATACCTGTAGAAGGAATTGAAGAGAAGACTCATGTCTAAGGTGGGCATACCCATGCTCAGAGAAAGTAAATCATGTCCACTGATCAAGTATAGAGTGGTTCCAACATGTATACATAAGTTTACAAAGAAGATTGAAGAATACATAATGGATCATCTGATCATAGCTGTAAAGAAACACAACAGAGATATGTCCCAATATCACATATAGAAGAACATCTGATTAATGATGCTTGAAGAACATGTGACCACCAATGTTGCATAATTGATCCTCATAATAGTACCAAATATTATAGGTGGAAGAGTGGTACTGCATAAACTCGGGTGTCAAATAGGATGCTACTGTGATGAACTGCAACATATAAGGGTGGTTGGTAGCACTGGTAGGAAATTGAAGGAGTTGAGAAGTGAACTAAGATGTTGACACAACCCGAGGTCTTCACCAACTACAGATGGTACATTTATACTCTATGGGAATAAATGAACTAAAGTTGACCATTTGAGAAATCGTTTGATTATCGGCCATTGATGTATACCGTTAACAAATGTGAGAGACAACTCACTGATAATGATGATGAGATTCAAGGTACCCCAGTACAATATAACAAGTGCGAATAAATGTGTTGAAGTCGAACACTTGAGAGAATCTATCAATCAAGAGACTTTGATGTATTCTCACTATCGATAGCGAAGAGTCTGCCACTGATGACTGCAAACCCTAAGGTACTGAAGAAAAGGACTCTAGATCTTATTCCTAGAGAAATGAGTTGGATTCAATGGGAAAAGATTTTATAGAAGTAAGGGATTAAGGCATCCCACATCAACCAGCACGAGTGTAACCCACAGGCCAATAATTTGGAAGAAATCAGACGAAAAGAGATGAAGTAACCATTCTGAAGTATGTTTTCGATGTACAAAAGATATGGATAGCGCATGACATAAACCATCTAAACCAACCAATAATGAGAGTTGACACAGAGGCGATGAATCCACAAATAGGGTAAAATGGAAACCAAGGTGCTGCATGAATCTCAATGTGTGATAATGTAAGTTGACGTCAAACACAAGGGAAACTACTTAGTCAAAGAACCATGATACTGATTGATGTTGAGCACCAGGTCACCTATCAATGATATAAAAATGGGCAAGGTGCAACTCTAAGCCTACTCTTAGAGAAATGTTTTGGTGTCGATAAGAGTAGACCCACTAGAAAGAAGTCAATGGAGACCTTCTTAACCAACACAAGAGAAGGACCAAATAACTGATGTGATACTGAAGATAACTTGACATATCGGGTATGGCCGACTGAAAATGAATCAAGAGACACCACATAATGGCTGACATAGGTTGACTTCCCTTGAACAAAAGCATGACTCATATGTGACTCTATGTAGGAGGCATTAATAAACTCTCCATATGATTGGAATTAATAACCAACTAGAGGAGGACTGACTCAAGAACAAGGTTATGGATCTCTTAAGGTCAAACTAAGTCCCATCCCAATGAAGGAAATACTTCTTTAGAGTGCTTTGTTCAAGGGCAACATAACTTACTCTTGCTGCCATCAAATGTAAGTAAATGTCCCATTCCCACTCTTTTTTGGAATATATAATATTTTTTTTTCTTTTTCATATTTAAAGCCCGAAAAATAATAAAGTAATGCCTATAGTATAGTGGAAATAATGAGTGTTAAAGGCAGATGCACTAGTTCCTAGGATTGAAACATTCATATGCTCAATGTAAAGTGGCAAATACTGGTCATCAACACTCTTAGGAATGTTGTTTCAATGGATAAAAGGTGTCAAGTCACAGAGGCTACTGAATGCATGGTTGAAACTTGCAGAAATGTCATGGTCAAAAGTGGATTATACACGAGTCCAAGTGAAGCCGGATTAAGGCAAAAAGGGTACAAGTAGTCAATATGCAATGCAACCATACAACTTAACACACGGGAGTCTCTAGGGTATAAATCCATAATGATAGTGAAGAAGAAGAGGAATGAGGCTTCATTGCAAAGTCATGGTGGGACTAAAGAGGACTCTCGAGCCTAAACAATTATTGTAGCATATGCAAAATATGCTAGAAAGGATCTAACTAGGAAGCCCATGTAAGGAATGGCTCTACCACTATGTTACAATTTTATAAGACGACGAGTGAAAGTGGTTTAAAAACCGCAACATAATGGGGTCGACCCTATGGAAAAATATCGCAGTATGAGGTTAAGATGCATAATGAAGCGGAAAAAGTGATATGTCCTAACATATATGCCAGTGAGGAAAACGATACTTGCCACGATAGGTCTACGATTGTGGAGTTGAAGTGATGAAAACATGTCACAAAGCCTTCTTTTTCCCTGGAAAACAACTCCCCTCAACACTTCAAGCCAAAATTTAAGAGTTCATGAATAATAAAATTAAAAATAATGAATTTTATAAAAGTGTTTTTTTTTATAAAGTTTTAATATAAAAAGACATTTTAACTCACAAAAAATTCATTTTAACTTGCAAGTGTTGAGAGCTTGAGAGCTTGGGAGAAAACTTGGGCAACTCCATTTCATGATTTCCTCAACCAATTCATCAACCGAAGGCTTCTAGGTAATTCTAAATCCATAATCTCATCCATTTTATTGCATTTTGAATGAATTCAATCGATTTTTACCGTAGGATTTTTGTTTTTAAAATTTGCTTCTGCGTGTACGTGGGTCAAATATTTGGAAACCACATATATAAAGCCCTACATGCGAGTTTCCAAAGGAAAATTTGCGTGTATACGTGACTGTCATTTAATAAAGTTGCGTACGTGTAGAGAAGATTGAAAAAATTGAATTTCTAATGGATGAATTCTCTTAAATTTGTAGGATGTCAATTGTTTGGAAAGAGAGGGAGCACAGTGATGTTGACAATGAGGTTTTAAATGATCCAATGGCATTGGATTCTTTGAGAGGATGTGGATTGCTCAAGTTTTTCATGATGTCAAATATGAAAACCCAAACTCGATTGTTAGAAATGCTTGTTCATTACTAGGATCCAGAGCAAGAGATTTTTATGATTGATCAAATTCCTTTATAGATTGATGTGGAAGATATTTACTTCATCATAGGAATTTCTCGAAGAGGGGACACAGTTGATCTAAAAGAGAGGGCCCAAGGAGGTACGAATGTTTTAGATTACATAGATCTATACTGCACACCAAGGACATACAAGGTCAGATCACAGATTCCAATAAAAAATATAAGGACCCTGTCGATTAAAATGATCCTCTTTACCATTGTCAGGGTAGCAGGCTTGACAACACTACATCAGGACTCTCGAACTTCCATGTTCTTAGAAGTAGAGTGATTTCATCTGAAAGTCTTTGATTGGTGCGCAAAGCTCTTGGCTTGCATGAAGAAGCAATTGTCTTCAGTGAGATGAGGGAAAACAAATAATTTTGGCTATGGGAGCATAATTTGTTCCTTTTTATTTGAGAGAGTACCAACACTTCGACCCAGAGTATCTACAACCATTAGCAGTCCCAGGGATCCGAGGATGGCTAGATGGGCAGACTTGATCAAGCGACTTGGCAGAGGCGAAGTCACTCGAGCAACATTTGACGACAAGTTCTTCCTCTAGTGGGAGCAACAAGTCATAGATATAGATGACTACCCTTATGCAGGAATAGATTATCGAGAGGACCTAGATCAAGCACTTCCCGAGGGCACAAAATTGGGCGACATGGGTAATTTTTTTTTAAATTTTTATGTTATTTGATTTTTTTTTTAATTTTAAATATGATCTTAAGAAGTTAAAATTATTTTTCCATGAAACAAAAATCTTACAAGATTATTTGATCATGATTCAGATGTTGGACTAATGATACTTGAGGGTCCACCTAGGAATAAGCATCACGATAGAGACACAAAGAGAGAAACAATAGAGACCGAGAGAGTCCTTCATGCAATTCATAGGAACTTGGAGATTTTGACTCGCTAGGTTCCCATGACAGCCATAGAGGATCTCCTTGAGGCCATTCAAAGATGAGTGGTAGGAGTATGACGATATTGGATGCGAATCTTCTGATGGGTGGTGAATGCCATCATCGTTTTCCATGACGCTCATCTAGGGCAAGGCCCACAAACTTAGATTAGATGGCTGATCTTTTTATGGACATGATTGGGCTTAAGTCCCAATTTTCTAGGACATTTGTGCACATTTTGTAATATTTTAGACATATTATTTTTTTCTATATACATATGGTTTTGCAATGATTTGATCATTAATACAGATGATTTTATGATTTTAAAGTGATGAATGATTAGTGTGCCAATCTAATGCTTGATTAGCTATAAAATCAACAAATAAATTTTCTGATCGTGGAATATGAATAAAAGTAATAAAATTAAATGATCTTTGTAATAATCTCACTCTCAAAAATTGGCAATGTAATAAAGGATCTCTCACATGATATATGTTATTTAATTTAGACACCACCAATTGCGAATCCAAATAAACCACTAACAATTCAATACCAAAAGATATTGCTTTAGATAGTAAATTAATGATAGCATTGTATTCAACCATATTATTGGATGCAGGACTGATACATATGCCTCTTGAGACTAAAAACTGACCAGATGGATAATATATTACCCAAGCGGCAGAAGCTAAGTTCTGAGTATGTCTACTAGCACCATTGACGAATCCTAGATACACCAAATCACCCATCGAAACCTGCCAAAGCAAATAAAAAATACCAACATCATCATGAGACCCATAGACAGAAAAAAACAACTATGTACAATATTTACAAAACAAAGAAAATGCTAGGAAACAACCTAGGCATAATACTTCTTAAGATAGAGCCCATTTCTGGGCTTCGACAACACATTTCCATCAAAGTCAACCAACTCATATGCACCTTTCTTCAAGACCTTTTTGATGATAAAAGGACTGTACCACATGGGTTTGAACTTGCCTACCCCCAAGGTGTCCTTATCTTGGTCATAGACTAGGACAAGGTCACCTTCAGAGAAAACCCTAGGATGCACAGTCTTGTCATATTGGGCATTTACTCTCTTTTTATGAGCTTCATTCATTGTGGCTGCATCCTGACGTTGCTCATCGAGATGTTCCAAATGAATAAGGTGTTCTTCAAGACTATATGTGTTTGGAAGAAGTTCAATCGCTAATTTAAGAGATGGGATCTCACATTCCACAGGGAAGATTGATTCCAAACCATAAACTAGTTGAAAAGGATTAAAACCCATGGCGGTCTTAACATACATCCAGTATGCCCAAAGCGCAGGACGTAGCATGATGTGCCAGTTGGATTTAGCTTTATTGATTGCCCTTTGTAGAATCATTTTGAGGGATTTTTTTACGGCTTCAACCTATCCGTTAGCTTGAGGATAGTATGAAGACGAATGATCCTGATGAAATCCAAATTTTAGAGCCAACTCAGATATCATCTTATTCTGAAAATGACTACCATGATCAGTGACAATCTCCCTTGCATTAATGAAACGTGAAATGATTTGGTTGAATAGGAAAACCGATGTTGTATCACCATCATTATTGAAAGTAGGCATAGCTTCGACCCACTTCGTAAAGTAGTCCATGACTAAGATAATTTACTTGTGACCCTTAGTTGAGGCCGAGTTACAATTCGTAAATCAATACCCCACTTAGTGAAAGGAGCGGTAGTGATGACAAGGAAAAGAGGAGCTGGATGAGCGCGCATTTTCTGAGTATATACCTGACAAGGATGACACTTATTGACGCTTCCATGTAATCTTCAAAAATCAAGGGCCAAAAATAGCCTGTATGGAAGATTTTTTGGGTTGTAGCAACCCCAGATAGATGATCTCCACAAGCTCCACTGTGGTAGTCATTAAGAAAAAACTAAACTTCGTCTATGGTTAAAAAACGCCTAAGGATTGACTCAATCCTAAGACGATACAAAGTTTCACCGATAATAATATAAGTTTTAGCTAGGTGACACAATTTTATACGTTCATCCTTTGAAAATGTCTGAGGGAACTTCGAATTCTGGAGATATACTATGATGTCTCCATACCAAGGATCCCGTGAAGAGATTAGGAAGAGATGTTCATCAGGAAATGACTCTTCATAAACAACATTCTCTTCACAAGGCAACTCTAAAATCAATTCCCCGAATACTAAATATTTTTTCAACTTGGTTGACATAAACTCAAGATTCAATTCCTGTAAGATGACAATCTATTTATTATACTTTCTCCCAATCACTTGCCTACTAAGGACAAATTGAAATGGGATGATGTCAACCAAAACAAAAGTTTTTCTAAGTATAATATAATGATAGAGCTAATGGACATCGTGAACTGTTTCCAAAGCCAATTTATCTATATGATAATACCTAAGTTTAGGAACGACTAAGCCTTGAATCAGATAATAAATCACATACTCTCTAAGAGCATCATCTTCCTGAACGAGAACCATACCAATAGTTGATTCTGTCCCAACAAGATAGAAGAGGAAATCCCTGCTATAATCAAGTGGACTAAAAAAAGGAGCAGAGGTCAATTCCTTTTTCAAAGCATTGAAGGAGTGCTTCATGAAATCATCCCAAACAAATGGAACTCCTTCCTTCAATAATTGCATAAATCCTTTCATAATCTCGGTGTAATTTATGAAAAATTTCCTTAAGAAATTGGATTTTCCTTGGAGACACTGAAGTTGACGAATAGTCAACTGGGGAGGCAACTAAAGTATTGCCTCAACCTTGAAGGGATCAACACGAATCCCTTCATTGGACATAATGAATCCCAATAACCGACCGGATGTGACAACAAAAACACATTTATTAGGGTTCAACCAGATCTTATAGTGACAACATCTTTCAAAAACCAAATGAAGGTGTTTTGGATGATCAATTCTCTTTTGAGAACGAGAAACTAGGTCATCCAAATATGCTTCTATTATGTGCTTGATGTCATGGAAAGCATAAGACATGGCCCACTGAAAATTAGCTCCAACATTTTTGAGGCCAAAAGGCATCTTCTTGTACACAAACATACCCCATGGGCAAATAAATGATGCCTTATGTTGATCTTTGGGACATATAATTATTTGATTATATCCCAAAAAACCGTCCGTGAAGGAAAACACCTTATTCTCAACACACTCATCAATGATTTGATCGATAAATGGAGTGGGAAATTATCTTTAGGACAAGCCTTATTCAAATCCCTAAAGTCGATGCATACCCAGATTGTTCCTTGATTTTTATCAACAAGGACTGGATTTGAGACCCATTCAGTTAGAGGAACGGGTATATGAAACCTGCCTTAAGAATCTTTTCAAGCTCAGCTTTAATAGTTGCAACTTTCCTAGGATTTACCAGATGAAGCTTTTGCCGTATAGGCTTAACATTTTTGTATGTCTTGATCTCATGCTGAATTATCAATGAATCGATTCTAGACATTTCTTCATAAGACCAAGAAAACACATCTCAAAATTACTTAAAGAGGTCATTATAAATATTGATTTGTTTAGGGGAACATGAAGCTTCGATGAAGATATTCTCAATGATATTGGGATTCTTAGAAATGTTCATCGGAATAGTTTGCGAGGTATTAAACATATTATCTTCAGAAAATTTTGTGATGGGGCCAAAGGATTTAGAATTTTATGAACACTTCCAGTTGAAGAAGGACTAGACAAATTTGATTCAACTTCATGCAAATCAGGGAGAAAATATGACCGATGATGCAAATCATCCCATGATCTTTCTGCACCAGTCATTGCTTCTAAGATTGCCTCCTCATATGGTAAGACAATGTCAAGGCAATCCATAGCCGAAGTAGAGTCAATAGTCCAGATTGGAGCCACATCACTATCCAAATCCTCTAATGGGGGAGGAATGGGGTTAGAATCTGATGAATTCACAATAGATTGGTACATGATTTCTGCTACAAATATAGTATTTTCCATTCCACCTACTTTCCCCTCTTCTAATATGGCAGTAGAGGGGGGTAAGGGCCAAGGACAAAAAAAATAATGAGTGTATAAATTTTGAATAATATGACACTTATTCACAGAGATTATCCTGATTATACACTATTGCGGAATGCATGCATAATACATAACCTCCTCTACTATTGATCATCAATTTGCAGTATTTAGAAACAATCGCATGTGCACATTGACACAGTATGTAACCGGGGAAAGCATACAGCTGAAAACCCCACACTATCTGTATATTATAATGATTGAGAACATGTAACAATGCATAGTACAATACTCCTCACAAGTACTCAGTACTATCTCCACCTGTTACACACAAAACTAGCTCAGATCTGAATCAATCACAGGTTCAAATATCCTCCGCTACTTGCCTGCCTCCAATGCGTAATCCTGCATGAGAATAGATGAGAATGGCTGATCCAAACTCATACTTCCCTTGGCTGAACCACGCAATCCTCATTGGCAATACTCAATCCATTGATTGTGCAAATCTCATGCACAAATATAGTCACAACTGACAGCAATCTCAACCTCTAACACTTGTCTCCACTGAACTGTCCATGCATTGAGTTAACTGATGTATTCTTTAGTTGCTTTATGAGTTAATAATTAGTGAGTTAATTAACAATTAATTCACATCACTCATCACTAGTGTATTTTCAGTTAAACTAAATACAACTAGTTCAACCAAGTCAAACTGAACACAACTCCATCAACTCCTCAATCAACTCCACCAAACTCAACCACTTGAGTTCTAACTGAAGTCCATCATGCAATAGCTCAATTGAATCATAAGAAAAGTGTATTTCCTTCTGACAGTTGCATGTGCCACATCCGTAGCTCGAATTGAAGTGCTCCAAGAGGATAATATAATGTTTATAGTCCAAATATTATTAAGAGCTAATAATATTCGATTGTACTATTTTTAGCCTGGCAGTCTAAAAATAGACTCCGCCCATATGTATAAAAATAGAAGTCCATCTATTTTTACCAACATGACCAATCATCCACAAATAGCATCCTGCAACTCATAGACCATGATCCATATGTCTAAAAATAGACATAGTCTAAAAATAGACTTTGCGCCAAAAATAGCCTGCGGGCCCACTTAGTGAAGGCGACTTATTTTCACTAAGCTCCATCATCTTGTTGCATTTTCAACACTCCCTCTCAACAAGATATGGATTATCTGCAACCCCTATCCTGCAACTCTGGAATTTTCTACATGCAACACATTTGCCCGGTCCACTTGCTCCAACAACACTTGGAACAAAAAGACTCCCAACTGACCACTCTGTTGGGCTAGGAACATACTCTGATGCTGAAGCTCTACCTGCTACTGACAAGTGCTCCCTCTCTGACATCTGCGCTACTGCAACATCTCCATGCATCTCGCACCATTGCACACCTCTCTGTGCCACCTAGCACTGTGCAAAGCACTTGTGCCTCTCGCATTGCTGCAGCCTGCTAGTTATGCGCTTTCCTGGGATTCCCTACACTGTCACTCTCTCTGCTGCTCCATCCGCATTTGTCTCTACCCAATCAGTCAGTTCCTGCTACTCCACATCGGGGCTCCCGTAGCAAGGTCTCATCCAAGAGGTTGGGTACCTCAAGGATCCTGCCCCTCCTCCTTGGGACGATCAATCCACATCACCCCACCTCCTACCTGGAGGTATGGCTGCATGTGATCCCTCAGCCCACCTGGCTCGAAGTTTCCCCCTACTCGAGGTCTCTACATGAGTAGATGTATCTATTTGATCTCCTCTTAGCTTCCCTTGTTGTGGCTACTCCACAACCTCCTGAAGTTGCTGCACCAATCGTGGCTCCTCCACAATCGTCTGAGACTTCTTCTGGCTCTGCATGTTGAGAGGTAATATACACTCCCTCTCAACCACCAAGTCTCCGTCAGTTGCCTCGCTGCTCTAGGATTTACATGCATCTTGAACCTCAAGAGCATACAGGTTCTTGACCCGTGAACCAATCTGTTTCACCTGTCTAGTGATGGTGTGTCTAAGGAAAACTTTATCTTACTGAAGACTACATCATAGCCTTTGTCTTCCAGCATCACGATCAACACCAAGTTTCTCTTCAGTCCTGGTACATACTTGACATCGGTCAAGGTAAGGCGAGCTCCATGCTCCCTCTGAAAAATAACCATGCCTACACCTGAGACACTATACTTCTCATCATTACCCATCGCTATGAGTATCTGGAGATCTTTCTCCTCCAAAGTACTGAACAAACTCTTGTCACCGGTCATGTGGAAAGAAGCTCCACTGTCAAGAAACCAACCACTTCCCACCATGGATGAAACCATGCATGCGAAGAGTGTGAAATCCAACTCAAACTGTGAAGCAAGTGCCTCACCTTCAGATCCTTCCCCGGGTCCCTTCTTGGATTTCCTCCGTGGACAATTTGTAGCATAATGACCCACCTCATGACAACGAAAGCATCGCACTTTTGATTTTTCAACCTTCTTCCCATCATTGGAAGAACTGGACTCAGAAAGATAAACCTTCTCCTTTCCCTTATTTGCTTTGGCAGCCAAAGCACAATTTTCTTTGTCAGATGCCTTTGATGAAGATCCATCCCTGGTATTCCGCCTGATCTCCTCTTGCACAAGATCTGACCAAAGTCTCTCCCATCCTGGCAATTTCTCCCGACCATTGACAGAGTCCTGATAGGAATTCTAATTCTTCAGAAGACCAAGGAGAGCCAAGCTCACCAAGTCCTCATCATCGGCAGTCACCCCCACACTTCCTAGCTCATCCCGGCATTGGGTGAACTTTGTGAGATACCTGGGCATACTGTCTCCATTCTCACACTTGATGTTTCTGAGTTTATCCTTGAGCGCCAACTTCCTCTAGTCACTCTTGCTTTGGAATAGATCTATCAATGCTTTCCACATCAAGTATGGAGAAGCCTTTCCATGCAGGCTGGATACAATGTGATCCTTCACGCCCTCCAACAGAATCCTTCGACACTTTGCTATCTTCTTTTACCAAGCCTCAACGTGAGCAACATTAGTAGGCTTTGGGACCTCAGCCTCTATGAACTCCTTCAGCCCATTGTCATCTAACACCACCTCCATCCTGTCTTTCCATGCAATATAATTCAAGCTGCCTTCAAGGGCATACTCCAATCGCAATCCATTGAAAGACATTTCAACTTTGACACCAAGAAAACACTGCTGCAAATTCGAATTCCACCAGATAAAAACTCAACCGCTTCTGATCTAAAATTCGTGAGAACAAATTATTTGTCGTACAGAGATTGACTGTATGGGCTTTTACCGGATATCTCACCTTCCAAAAGAAGGATGAATCCAGAGGCTACCTGGCCCGTTACAGACTCTGCTTGAAGAAATAAAATGTAATCACTTTCTGAATAATAGATCTGATGATCAACTCTGCTCCGATACCATGTAAAATTTTGAATAATATGACACTTATTCACAGAGATTATCCCAATTATACACTATTGTGGAATGTGTGCATAATACATAACCTCCTCTACTATTGATCATCAATTTGCAGTATTCAGAAACAATCGCATGCGCACATTGACACAGTATGTAACCGGGGAAAGCATACAGCTGAAAACCCCACACTATCTGTATATTATAATGATTGAGAACATGTAACAATGCATAGTACAATACTCCTCACAAGTACTCAGTACTATCTCCACCTGTTACACACAAAACTAGCTCAGATCTGAATCAATCACAGGTTCAAATCTCCTCCGCTGCTTGCCTACCTCCACTGGGCAATCTTGCATGAGAATAGATGAGAATGGCTGATACAAACTCATATTTCCCTTGGCTGAACCACGCAATCCTCATTGGCAACACTCAATCCATTGATTGTGCAAATCTCATGCACAACTATAGTCACAACTGACAACAATCTCAACCTCTAACACCTGTCTCCACTGAACTGTTCATGCACTAAGTTAAATGATGTATTCTTTAGTTTCTTTATGAGTTAATAATTAGTGAATTAATTAAAAATTAATTCACATCACTCATCACTAGTGTATTTGCAGTTAAACTAAATACAACTAGTTCAACCAAGTCAAACTGAACACAACTCCATCAACTCCTCAATCAACTCTACCAAACTCAACCACTTGAGTTCTAACTGAAGTCCATCATGCAATAGCTCAACTGAATCATAAGAAAAGCGTATTTCCTTCTGACAGTTGCATGTGCCACATCCGTAGCTCGAACTGAAGTGCTCCAAGAGGATAAGATAATGTTTATAGTCCAAATATCATTAAGAGCTAATAATATTCCACTGTTCTATTTTTAGCCTGACAGTTTAAAAATAGACTCCGCCCATATGTCTAAAAATAGAAGTCCATATATTTTTACCAACATGATCAATCATCCACAAATAACATCCTGCAACTCATAGACCATGATCCATATGTCTAAAATAGACATAGTCTAAAAATAGACTTTGCGCCAAAAATAGCCTGCGGGCCCACTTAGTGAAGGCGACTTCTTTTCACTAAGCTCCATCATCTTGTTGCGTTTTCAATAATGAGTTCTGAAAGAACCTTTTCTAGGAGCGATCCTAGAGGATGAAATGACATTAATATGAGTGGGAGGAGGAGGAAGATCAAAAGTACCCATCAACAAGGAATACATTCCAACTCCCAAATTTTCAAAAGGTTGCTTGGTATCCTTCACCAAGGGGACGATAGAGTCAGAAGATGCATTGGGATCGTTAGGAGAATAATCCATTTGATCAATTGTAACAATTCTCCCTTCATGAGGGAAGCATAGGATGTGAAACAACGATGAAACAATGGAATACATTGCATAAACCCAATTTTGACCCAATAAAAGATTATAATAAAGATTGGAATAACCTATATCTACCTTGACATTGACAACCTTTCCCCCAACACATATGGGAAAGGCTAAAAGAATTCGATGAGGCTTGTGAGAATGACCATCAAATGAAGTGAGGAGAGTAGGGGAAGGAACGACTTCCGGAGACCCGATAACCTTCCAACATGACATCGACATGACGCACGTGGAAGCCCCTTCATCAACTATAGTTCGAAAGATATTCATTTTCTGATATGTAGATTTAATCTGGAAAGCCATGTGATGAGGGATTCTCTTATTAACACTTGACATATCAAATGTAATAACAAGAGATTTATTTGGATCTACTGCTTTAATCGCAGTGAGCAATGCACTCCTTTGTGCAGGACATGATTGGAGTGCCTCTAATGCTCACATCGCATAGGCGATCTGAGTGAGGTCTTCAATAATATAATAGTTCTGAGAAACCCTAGCATTGGGATTGACAGTCAAATATTTTGTAGAGCCTTCCAACATTCGATGTATAAACTTAACTATGGGCCTCTTGATATGGAGTGACTCTGGGATATCAGAAGTGCACTTAGCCTTAGAAGGGTCTGACTCCCCATAATCATGTGACCTTGTAGCAACATCAACATGATACCTTACCATATATACATTTGATGTGGATTCCCCATCCTATTTTCCCCCTCTGGGAGTTCCGGTACTAGTATTAGCGGCAGCAAGAATTTACTGCCCTTGGGGAAAAGGTTTAATTAGCACAATCTCAGTACTTGAAGAATCATGCTGAGCTAACAAGCGCTGAACATCCTGAATCTTAGTGAAAGTATGGGTAAGATGATCCTGATTTTGTAACTTGCATGGGGATTTTATTTTCTTTTTTGACTCTTTTTTTCCCTCTCCAGTATCATTACTAGGCTTGTTTTGATTTCCCTTCCCAACCTTATCTTTCTTCTTACCACATCCCTTCTTCTTCCCATCAAATTGTTGGTCTCCTTTGGGATTCAAAGATTGGACAACATTAAATGCTAAAGGTTGGGAAGGAATATACACTGACATCATAGCCTGTGACGGAGAAGTAGATTATAAATACAACTGCTGCAATTAATTAACATGTTAGCTGTACTACTATCGATTGACCCTACGGTTCCGTCGGCATGGGGTCTTGGCTTAGGTTTGGCTAGATCGATCTTTGATCAAGGAGCATCAGGAAGAATCTTGTAAAGGACTCCAGACTAAGAATATATGAGTTCTAACTACTGGGCTCTAAAGATGGCCTATTCTTCAGTGAACACTCCAGAGAGTGACACATCCTTAGAAATATCTGGCTGCAAAGATTTCAAAAACCATTCGAGAAGGAACTCATTAGGGATATATGCCTTGATGAGCCTCTTCCTTCTGCGCCACTCTTAGATGTGGTCAGAAATATGAGTTTCTTTGTCTTGTTCAAAACTGGCTAGAAGATCAGTTCTAGCATCATATGAGACAATCAACTTAATGATTTAGAAACATAGTAGCCAATTTGCCAAACGTAGTAAAGGCACCCTTTCTAATCTCAATATACCACTTTGCATCATTTCTAGTTAGGATGTGTTGGAATAATCTCAACCTGATCGATTCATCGATTAAGGAGTTAGATGAGCACCACAAATGGAATGTGGTTATATGATCAGCCGAATCCTCTCCAGACTTTCCTTGAAACTTTGGAATATCATATGGAAGTTTGCTGGGGACTAGAGGCCAAGCCCGATTGTATCGAATCAAATCATTTTTTAATTTCAAAATATCTCGCAAGTTCAAAGTTGCCGGGAATCGTAAGTATGGAGGAACATGAGAATTCCACCCACCAAGAGCAGAATTTCCAACATTAGAAAAAGTGTATCTTGGATTTGGAGATGCACCAAGTTGCTACGAGTTACTCGTAGAAGGACCTAAACAATAAGAAAAGCCTTGTGGCCCAAAAGTATTCGGAGGGTATCCATCCCTTGTCGTAGGGTAACCATGCATAGGGTGGTTTCCTTCTAGCAGAAAATTGAAAGAAGGGGAAAGCCCCTGATAAGGATTCCATGCACTAGTTAGTGGAGGAAAGACTTGTGAGGTCCAGGCAGAAGGGAAGGGAATACTCACTTGTTGACCAAATATATGGGATAAGTTCCCAACCCCTAAAACACTAATGGAAGGATTTTTCCATCCTTGAATTCCTTGGAAAGGATTAACATTCTGAGCCTATCCTAAGTTAAAAGATGGATTGGAAGGAGGAATATGACCACTTCCAAAAGAAAAACCTTGAAAAGATGTTGAACCACTTGGAATAGAAGCCATATATGCCGAAACAACATATGGGAAGGTTGAAGGAACTGAAGGAATCCCACTCGATGGTATCTTGAAAGGGTAGGCACCGGTGAAAGGGGCGGAAGGTTGGGTGCCCCACTCAAACCCAGAATGGAGGTAGAGACAAAAACTAATTTACTAGATGTAATCGTAGAGATAAAAATATTACCCCCTCTTGAAACCGAAGGAGGAGTCTACACATTAGAAGTATTAGTAGTCATACTTACGCCACTAACATTGACCAACGGAAAAATAAGAAGGAGAGTGAATAGGGCTTATTGGCCTATGAGTCGGGGTACCCACATGTAATACAACGTAAGGAAGATGGGAAGGAAGAGGTGTCGAAGGAGTCACGGGGGAATCAGGGATGTCTTCAATATAAATCTCGTCTTTTGATTGGAAGAGAACCCTAGCAAGGACTGAAGTGTTTTCATCCAAATTATGAATTGAACTAGTTTAACCTTGTTAAATGAGAGCCCCTAAAGCAGGATTAATCTCCGATGCATCAGTTTCTACTGGTTGAAAATCACCAAGAAAACTGCTCCTATGCATTCTAGATGAATGCTCAGCTATCATAGGTGAAAGCCCATGAAGCCTCCTAAATTGACGAGCCTGTCGATCAACCACTTTTAAATATTAAGAGAACTTTTAAAGACTCAAAAAGTAAAAACTTATGGAAATCTAGGAGCAAAGAGCACTCACTAAAAATTCCCTAAATATACAACCAAACAAGCCGCTTCTAATTATTTTCGCTCCGAGTGATTAGGACCGGACACCAAAATACAAGAAAGCGAAGATAAGGACCTTCCAAAGATAGTTTGGGATAATTATAGCCCAAGCCTACCAACGAAGGTATCAAAAATAATTACGCTGACCTCCAGACAATAGCCTTTACCGGTGCAAGTACTCGAGCTTTGCAAGGGAACCCTCCAAAAGTACTATGAAAGTGATGCAACATTTGTCTCAGGTACCATGGGCATTCCCCCCCGCAGCCACCTGTGTGGTCCCTAGGATAGGCAACTAAGGTCACCATTTTGTAATTAGAAGCCGGGTGGAACGGTTGCAGGTACGAGATCCAACAAGTAGGAGAGGGGGTATCTCTCTTTCCCTATCTTCACTCGTCCTCATGCTTAACTCATGTGTTAGAAGAGATTTCCTGGACAACTTAATGAGACTAGATTTGCACTCTTTAATCAACTTCTATGTTTTAGTTTAGAGTGGCCTTGGAGAGTTTACTCTCCACACACCTATTCCAAGGCCCTAAATGCCATAGACTAATTGATGTAACTATGAGTAAAATAAAATCTAGTTCATTTTAGATTAGGAGCTTGATTTTATTGTTTGTTATTTAGGTCATGGGTAGGGAAGTGAAACTTATGGCGTTCTCGCAAAAAGAAACCAATAAAAAACTAGGCTACATGCAAATGCAACTTCTTTTTCTTCAATGAAAAGTGATCTCTGCAAGGTTCTATGAGAAGTCTATGAAAGAAAAATTATTTTCTTCTTCCTTTAAACACACTCACACATTTAACATGTTGAGATTGCAACAAGATGATGGAGCTTAGTGAAAAGAGTCGCCTTCACTAAGTGGGCCCGCAGGCTATTTTTGGCGCAAGTCTATTTTTAGACATATGGATCATGTCTATGTTTATGGATGATTGATCAAGTTGGGAAAAATAGATGGACTTCTATTTTTGATGAAAGTGTGAGTGATCACAGTGTGAGTGATCAAGTCTATTTTTAGACTGGCTGTCAAAAATAGAAAAGTCAAATATTATTATCTCACAATAATATTTGGACTATAAACTTAATCTTATTCTCTTGGAGCACTTCAGTTTGAGCTACGGAAGTGGCACATGCAGCTGTCAGAAGGAAATTCGTTTTTCTTATGAGTCAGTTGAGTTGTTGCATGCATGACTTCAGTTAGAACTCAAGTGAGTTGAGTTTAGTGGACTGGAGGTACAGTTGATGGAGTTGTGTTCAGTTTAACTTAGTTAAACTGGTTGTAGTTAGTCTAACTGCAGATAGACTAATGATGAGTTGATAAACTAATTATTAACTCATAATACAACTAAAGAATACATCAGTTAACTCAGTTGCATGTCCGTGCATGTTCAGTTCAACAGGGACAGGTGGTAGAGAATCAGATTGCTATCAGTTGTGACTATAGTTGTGCACCAGATCTTGCACAATCAAAGGATTGAGTATGCCAATGAGTTTGCTCACGTATTTGGCCCGCATTTTAGCCTTTGCTCACGTCCACAAAGTGTGAGTGACTATTTTGCAGGTGAAAATCGAGTTTGGGAAGCAATTCTCATCAGTTCTTGAGCAGGTATTGAGCAGTGGAGGCAGGCAAGCAGTGGAAGAGATTTGGAGATCAGATCTGAGCTGTATTGTGTGTAACAGAGGTGGAGATACTTGTGAGAAGTATTATGCTGTGTAATGTTACATGACTCAATCATTAATATACAGATAGTGTGGGGTTTTTAGCGAGATGCTTTCCCCGTGATACATACTGTGTTAATGTGTGAATGCTCTTGATGTTTTATTGTTATTGATGCTGCTATATTCTTGATCAACGTAGAGGAGCTTATGTATTGTGTATGTTTTCCGCATTAGTACATGATCAGGATAATCTCCATTGAATATGTGTTAAATTATTCAAAATTTCTACATAACATCTATCGAAAGAGACTAAAATGCCTAAAATGCAAACTACCTTAATGTATGCTAGGATGCATAAATGCAAGATTCTATGGAATGCTCTAAACAAACAAATGTGTTCTTTCAAAGACCAAAAGCCAAAATTTGACCAACAAGGAGAAACAAATATCCAAGAAAATATCTCCATATTGAAGCAAATTTCAACCTGAAACAAAGATTTGCACACTTGTTGAGAAACCAAAAGATAAAAAAACCAAAAACCAAAGAAAGGAAAGGAAAAAAACAAATGTTTTCTTTTTCTTTTTAAGGACTTAAAACAAAAGTTTCAAGAAGGAAAAGCAATCAATCACCTCAAGATCAAAATCAAGTGAAAAGACTCCAAACTTCACAAGCCATAAACAATCACCAAGATGATAAGACTAAAGTGACTAATAGACCAAAAAACTTGAAAAAATTAACCTGAAAGATATAAAAGATTAAAAAAACAGAAATATTTCAGTGAACCAAAATCCTTAAATGAACCAAAATTGCAAATACCCTTCTCGAGTAATAAAAAGGAAATCAAAAGAGTCAACTTCAAGAATGCAAAGCGAAGTAATGAAAATATTGGATTATAAGCAAGTTGAGAATCAACTCATTGTTCCAAAAGAATAGAACAATCAAACACTTCACCAAGAAGGTATGAAACTCAAAATTAAAATGCAAAGACTTGAAAAAACTGCAAACCCTAGGTTGACAAAATCTTTTTGCAAAAAGAGACAAATAAACAGACACCAACAAGAAACAAGACCATTCCAGACTATAAATGACTTCAAGAAAGTAGAAAAAACAAGGTATACCTCTAATTGAAGGCAAATATGAACGAATTCAAAATTTTCCAAATATACATCACTGTGTAATAACAAATCCGCATGTACACGTGATTATTTCCAAAGAAACTAGCATATACACGAGTATCTTTGGAAAAAACCACGTGTGTATGCTTATGTATACAAGAAAAAACATGTATATACAAAAAAATAGGGAAAAATAAAAAATAAATACCTGATCTAGAAGATCAAACTGATTTCCCAGACTGAAAATGAGTCATCAATACTGGAAAAATCAATAAACAATAAAGAAAATCCCAAATTAAGGAAAAAATAACCCTTCTAGGAAATATGTGATTGTATTCCCCAGTGGAGTCGCCAGTTCTATTGGTGGGAAAAACTTCCCTAAGGTAAGGGTTGACAACCTCAATAGATCGAAGGCAGATTATCAACAAGAAGCATACATTCAAGAAAGAAAACTATATAAACTACCAAAGTTGGGTTTGAGAGGAGTACTCGTAGGTCCTATGTTTGATGTCGATCCCGTAGGGTCCAAACCCTTTGCTTCCTCCAAAGTGATCAGACCTGCAACACAGCTCAGAGAAGCATATGCATAACGAGTAGTTCAAAGTGTGTGCATAATAAACATGTTAGATCATCAAGCATAAACATATAAATCATGATATATTACACATGAATCATAAAAAAAATGAGATCATAACATATCAAGAACAAGACAGAGCTTCTTTATTGATATCAAAAAATAGTAGTGGATAGATACAACCTGATCCAACCATGGCACCAACAAAAACTTCCTCTGGATCCGTCCAACCCAAGCCTCAAATATCACCTCTCAAGCATGTGCAAAAGGATGCCATATAATGAAGGATGAGCATCTATGCAAGGAAATAAGGGTTTCCTATGATTGGGAGTGCAGGAGGCACAAGGAAAATCAGACTTGATCTAGGGACAAAAAGGACTATAATGTCGATATCCTATCTCCTTCTATGATTAGGCCTTCCCATGAGGTGTATAAATACCACCAAAAATTAGTTGATTCAGTTAGGCCATGGGCTCCTGTAGGTGGGCTTTTGGTGAAACCCGTAAACCCCACCTGAAAAATAGGATATATTTTTATTTTTTCATATTTTAAATCATATATGTGGGTTCTGTATTATGGTACCCATGTGTGTATGCACTTTTGAAAGGGCAGAGTCACGTATGGAATTCAAATTTTTTTTTTTAATAATTCATAAAGTCTGCATAGGAAAAGGTTTCCCAAGGCCATATCAGAGCATCGTAACTACAAGAGTGCTAAATGATGCTATAACAAAGGGTTATACTAATTATTAATAGGGATTGTTAGGGTTATTTGTAAGGGTAGTTCGGGTAAACTTGAATAGATTAAAGCCAATTTATAGTTATGGTTTTCATGCTCCAAGTTTTGATAACCCATGTTTTTTCCATGGTATTCTTTGTAATGTAGCCTATTTAAAGGTGTGAACACTTTATTATAATTTTCCCTTGAGCTAAGAATATAGATCTATCATTTTGATTTAGTTTTCCAACAAGGGTTTCCAGGTAAAAGCTTTGTGTCCATGATGTTCATTTTTATGTGTTTATGGTGTATGTGTTTATTTCTCTTGCATTATTGTTTTATTATCTAGTAATTGGTACTAGAGTTGGCACATGATCCAAAGGCAATGGAGTGTGATATAGGCACACGAGCATGGAAATAAGAAAAGTGTTAGGATGCCCATGCGAGTGTTAATAAAGACTTGGGATTAACCAACAATTTTGTGTTAGTGGTGGTTGAGGGAAGGTGAAGTTTGCAAAGTTTATTTTAAGGTTTCAAGAAGGTTGGCCTACAATTCCAAATTAGAAGGATTTACTGCTTCCTAAATTCAGGAAGTTTGCAGAAGGTGTTTGTGTAGGGGCCATTATTTATTTGGTTGTGGTTTTTGAGTATCTTTTAGCATAGAAAGGGAGTCGTCCAATTATGATTATAAATTCTCTCTCAATGAGTTCTCTATTTGGCATAAATTATCTCATGTAGGCTACTCTTGCTTCTCAGAAGGATGTTACAAACAATATCAATTGTGGAAAGAAAACAATTTGTATTATACCTAGGGGGGATAATATGGGGTACAAAGCGAGGTACCCAAGGGAATAATGTGATGTAATAATATGTAAGGATGCAAAATAAATGGGCCATAATTAATAAATAAAGTGGTTAACTCGTATTATGTAAGGGACTACTAGTGGTTAAGAAATAATGTGATAAGCCCATAATATTTTATGTATGGTATTGAGAGACCCATGCTAATTACCCATGGTATTGTATGTATGAAGCCTATATAGAGGATAGAAACTCTCCATTAGTATATGTCAAGTATTGTTGTATTGACAAACATATGGATTGTGGAGTAGTATCCTTCCTTAATGAGTAGTTGTATGGTGTTACCCTACCTCAAGGGTTTGATATTAATAAAGATATGAAGATTTAATATTTTGTTCTTGTATTTATATTGTTATTATTGGTAGTTATTGGGCATATTTGCAATTATAATATATTTGTAGGTCAGATCTACTACAACTTCACTTCTCCAACTTCCAAATAAAATATTCTGTATTTTTGGTGAAGTTATTGATCAATAAAGTTTCATAAATTTAATAATCCAATCCTTAGATGAGATGCCTAGGTATTATTCATCAAGGGTAATTAATTTCCATCATTAACTTGCAACCCATAGTTTCTCCTCAACCAATTGTAGTTTCATAATTACTTTCCAGATTTTTTATTAACAACATAACAAAACAAATTTACCTTCAATATTATCAGTGACAATACTAATAAACCAGTCCCAGATAAGTCTTAAAGTGAGAAAAACAAGCAACATGGCATATACAATGTTGGCCCTCAATTTTGGTCAATTTTGCTTATTAATAATCCACTTTATTTCCATCACATTCCACCTTACATCATCCATATATGCCTTATTTTGACCTTGTTATGCATATTCAGGTAAATAAATTATGTTTTTCAATTTTTAGATATTTTTGCAAAAATTGGGTTTTAAGAGTATTTTTGGGCAGAATTGAAAATTCTCGTAATAGCTCCATTGAAGTAATATATGTAGGACACCTCGCCATGATCTGAATATATATTTGGAAATATTAGGAACCATGGATGGATGAACAACTACTAGCTCGGTCAAAATGAGCAAATACAGGCCCAATCAACATGGGTCAAACATGACTTGTCACCCAAAAATCCCTATTAAAAAGGGGTAGTTTTAGGATTTTTTGGAATTTTTCCAGATTTATTGTAATTAATGGATGGCTTTGACCTGATGAAGTGGGATAACATTAGTGATGGTTGTTTCAGACTTTTTAGCTTATATGGTTATTATTTTTCCTATTTAAAGAGAGGCATCCATAGTTGGAACATGCAGAAAAACTTATTATTTTGAGATAATTGAAAACAAAGCTTTTGTTTCATGATTTATTTGTGTTTTCTGGAGTGAATGAGTTGCTGTAGCTGATTATTTTAGCAGTGTAGCAACAAGGTTGGAGGGCCCCCATACCAAGCTAAGTACACTTTGTTGTATGATGTTATATTTGTGCATATGCTAATTTAATTCTCTATGTTTATTATATTCATTTGTTGTAAATATCTTTAATGTGAATTCATTTTATGGAATGTGTTAAGTGAAGATTGCTTCCTTTTAGTGATTAGCTTGAATGTGGAAGGACAACCAGGTCTCTTTAAAAGAGCCTCTTCTCCGTGAGCTAGGACTAAGATTGAACAAGATACACCGCTTTCAAGCTTTCTTAGATTAAGTTCTTATGCTTTCATCACATTATTTTATGCTTACTTAGATATTGACAATGTCA